>VZTG01003068.1:698460-747880 GCA_013397845.1 Melanocharis versteri
GGAATCCTCCCTGTGTTGTATAACACAATTGTTTTAGTCCTGAATGCATAAGCAAGACATATACCATGAACCAAAAGAGAGTTTACTATCACTACAGATGCCAATGAAAAGTCCCTTTGCTAGCTGTGGCTAGTTTTCAGTCTTCCAAAGGAAGAAAAAAACCCAAATTCCTCCCCACTCTTCATCAAAGCCAAGCTGTATATCTGGAGTGAAAAAAAAACAAACCAAAACCACAAATTTCATCCTGTGCCCTGCATGTGGTCAAGAACCCTAAAACATAGTTTCAGTTTAAAGCACTAGCAATATGTGGAATAAAAATACATTACCAAGTCTCTTCAACCCTCACTTGCATCTACCAGCAAAGCAAGCATTGGAAACCCTAATCACATGCTTGATTTACAGTCTCTGGGATTACTCTCACCTTATAATAGAACTGCTATCAGCCATTTCAGATTTTGACCCCATTCTCATCTAATTGGAAGCCTCTCCCAGAAGCGTGCTCCTTCAGTGTTTATAAACTTTCTTCATCTTTATTTATCCTTCCTTAGCAAGGACCTGCTAGACCCACAAGAAAGACCTGTATGGTGATCAGTGTGCAGCAAAGCACAAAGTAAATACAATAAGTCTTGACCTAACGGTGATTCCTATATTTTTGTATTTTGTTTGGCTTTCTGGGATGTTACTGCGGCAGATGAAAATCTAGCATACTTTCTCCCCAGCTAAATCTGCTGGTCTGGCCTAACTGGCCATTGAGACCACAATATATAGAAAAAAAATGGCAGATTCTATCAGTACATTCCCTAAAACATCACATTGAGGGTAAAAATATGTAAACTTCAGAATGAAAACCATGGAGATTATTTTAGCATAAAAATTGTTTCCAGATTCTTTGCTGCTTTCCAGATTCCAGCAGCCCTAACCTCTGCTAAAATAGTGTTATGTGAGCAAAGGTCATACCCTCTGCTAATTGACAGCTCACTTGTCCTCTGGAGGAAGGAAAACTGTGCATGCTCCATGTAAGAAGAAAAACATAACATAACCTGAAGTCCAGAGTAGCTTGAATTTCATCTAATCCACCAGGAAATAAGCTTAAATGCGATACTGAGGAGTTGACCTACGTCTCCTGTGCTCCTTCTGTCTTTTTCTTAAACTGATCAAATGTCTTTTCTTTCGACAGTTCACTCTGTCTGGCACTTTTCCTCATCTATTGCTGGTTCACGTACCTTCGGCTCCCCAGTGCAAATAAAAATCCTAATACTCTGCTTTAGGGTAGAACAATTTAGATTCCACTTCCCAAATAAGACATTTCAAAGAGAACCCAGCAAATGAATGGCAGCACTAAATTATTTATTCCTTGAGATTTTCTTCTTTATATTTGTGACAGTCCAACTTGGTGCCTGTGTCATAAAATTGATTATAACAGCAGATGGTTAACAGTACCCATGAAACCCACACAGATCAGATAAATTTGTACAGGTCTAGATCAAGCAGTAGCAGAATGTTGAACAGCACAACAACAACAACAACAACAACAAAAACAAAACAAAAAAAAAGAAAAGAAAAGAAAAGAAAAAAAACATATTGCATAGACAGTGGGCTTCTTTTTTCCCTAAGACGACATATTCAGATTTCATATGTATGTTTCAGCCCAACAAAAACCACATTTACACTATTTCAGTTTACTGAATAGCAGCGCATTTGGTGAAATTGTTTTCAAATGCCTTTACATTTGTTCCCTCACACATTAGTTTTCCAAGCAGTTGTGTTTTTCTGGTTTCCCATATAGCTGGATATGGCACTGAGACTGTGGCCATTGCTGTCCCCAATGTCTCAAACAAACAACAATAAGCCTGAGGTATTGTATGTCTGAATTACAGTGGCAAACACATCCCAAAACCAGACATTTTTTGTGCTGCCATAGATGCTGCACATTTTTAATGTATTTTAAAAGAAATATTATTTCCTGAAGTCAGATTTATTTCCACTCCTTTCAGTACTTATAGGTTTGGATTAAAATCTTGTAACCATATCCATTAGAGAGTGTACATATTTTGAAGCTATTTCTGCCAGATCATCTGCTTAGGCAGGGGCAGACAGTTTTGACAGGGCTTTTGCCAAAAAAAGGATTCTTCCACAAAATATATAACGCTAGCCATCATTCGGTTACTTATCATACTGAGTTTATATCTGTTCATAACCCATGTGACAATACCCTGTATTTGCCCAGGAAGACCTTGCTGAGACTTCCCCCTTTCAAGGCAGGCCAGCCACACTGCATTACTGCAATGCTCCTGCTCCTTGGACTCCCATAGAAGTCACACATCTGATTCCACCAATGTACTGCGGGCAGTTTGCAAGCACCTTGTTCCTGAGAGGAAGGCCCAGAACCTTGGTCTTCTAAAAGAATAACTAGCACTTGCTTCGGAAGAAATCTGTGCACGTACAGATCATGTCAGTCCAGTCCTTTGGGGAATCATCAGACCCCTCGTGAACTCCTCATCTAGCTCCCTGTGGACGCTTTCAGAACTTGTCAGAGGCAGCATGCACACAGTCTGTACTCAGCAAGTCCATTAATTCTCTCCTAATCTCTCTAAATATTCTTTCTTTGAGGAAAACAGCTGTGTAGTGCAACCAGTTTCCGAAAAGTACTGGAATTTGTTTCTGCACAGCACAGTACTTACAGAACATCTGGATTCCATGCTGTATCATATCTGAAATGCAGAGGTTGAGTAGACAGGTGACAGGCATTCAGCTTACAATAGCGACCAGATTTTGGGAAAATCTGTGCTAAATACAGAATCCTTGAAATGCTCTAGGACCTTGAACAGGATTAAGAGGGGATGCCATGTAAAAAACATGAAATGTTGATGTTTCCCTGAAAAGTCTCAAATTCTTCTCAAACTGAGACTTTGTAGAAATTCTGCTGAAGAAGCAGAGTTCCATGACACGATTCAAAGAGATAAATCCATAGAAAAACTTATAAATATAGGTTCTCCAGAGGTAGTGGGAGTCACTGTTCCCTCAGTCACTTGCAGGTATCATGACCATAGGCAGAAACCTGTTCTTTTCTGTGACACTCCAACACCAAGATTCTTTCTGTAGTTATGAGTTTTGTGTGTAGCTGCTGTCCTGGACTTTTCAGTGCTGAGGAAGATTTGCCAGAGGAACTGAAGAAATCTGAGAAATTAAAACAGACTCACATCTGAAAACTTCGGAAGGTGGTTTGCTTTGAAATTCCTTTTAGAATGTAGTTTCAATTTTTAAATATCCCAGTTCAAAGATCCTCTGACAGGTAAGTGCAAAATATTTTGGTAAACCCTCAGACTTTTTGATGAAACCTGTGAATGCTGTGAAAGAACATAGAGGTTCAGAAACAAGTATTTCAACTAGGTCTTCTTATATGACTATTGTGTGAGCTAAGAGATGACTGAGTTTTTAGGAATGGCTTCATGTAGAGAGGTGGGTAGTGTTCTACACATGCTTTTTCTCCACATTTTGTATTATCTATCAGCTCCTCCTGTAGTGTCCTCATTGATCTTAGAGATTTGCCAGTGTCTCTGCTCCATTACTAGTCTTGTCATGATTCCTCAATACAAAAGGGCATAATGTGTAAACCATGGAGAATTTGTGAGGATTTGGGGGGGATTTAGTTATTCAACTTGAATTCACTCCTTGCCCACGAAAGTACAAATCACTACACGCAGAGTAAAAAAAAGAAAAACAAACAAACAAACAAACAAATTGGCAAAAAATTCCAAAACTTACAAAGCAAGATTGCAGTCTTATCCCAAAACAAAACACCAATCTGTAGAGAAGGATTTTGGGGCAGTAATAATCATTGTGGTACCACTGAAACTGTTGGTCTGACTGATAGTCTTTAGAAAAAAAAATAAATTATATGAAAAGACAAAAGAGCCTTAAGGCACATTTCTTCCCTGTGTAGTTGTGAAGTCCTGAGTCAAGGAATCAATTTTTTTTTTTCTTGAGCTGCTGGTGGCAGATAACAAACCAGTTCATGAAAACACAGGCACAAAGATGAAATCCCAGTGGAAAAAAATTAAAAAGAAGGGAGGGGAGGGGAGGGGAGAGGAGGGGAGGAGAGGAGAGAGGAGAGGAGAGGNGAAAAGAAAAGAAAAGAAAAGAAAAGAAAAGAAAAGAAAAGAAAAGAAAAGAAAAGAAAAGAAAAGAAAAGAAAAGAAAAGAAAAGAAAAGAAAAGAAAAGAAAAGAAAAGAAAAGAAAAGAAAAGAAAAGAAAAGAAAAGAAAAGAAAAGAAAAGAAAAGAAAAGAAAAGAAAAGAAAAGAAAAGAAAAGAAAAGAAAAGAAAAGAAAAGAAAAGAAAAGAAAAGAAAAGAAAAGAAAAGAAAAGAAAAGAAAAGAAAAGAAAAGAAAAGAAAATTTTTCCTGAATGGTATGATATTACAGACTAAGCTCTCTCCTTGTAATATTAGATTTCAGAAGAGATGAAATTCAGGTAGTGAAAGCACATTCTTTATAATCATTTCTACCCCCTTCTGCGGGTATCTAAATGTGTCTTTTTCTGCACCTTCAGACCACTATATATTATTTTCAATTTTGATGCTACTGGCTGTGATAAGGGAAATATAGAATAGTGAATTTTTCAAGTGTAAAAGATGGAAAAGGATCCTCCAGCTGTGTACTTTTTATTTTATACTTTTTGGAGCTACAAACACTGAGAAAATTACCACCTTTAGGACTTACACACCATGCACAGGAATATCAATAGACTTTCCAAATGCAGCAGATCACCCTGGAAGTTGGCAAGTTACTCCAGAGTGGAAGTCACCAAAAAATCTAGCTTGTGAGCTCTTACTGGGGTATAGCAGGACAGGAAGCACCCCTCCATCAGAACTCCATGTGGCACGGCAGCTCCAGTCCTGTGCAGGGATGGTGAAATGCCACTCTCTCTCTGTGATGATCGTAACCAAACAAATTAGCTTTGGGGCTGCTCTCACAGCTGATGTCTGTGTCCTGGTTGAGGACAAAACCTCAGCCGTGATGGTTTGGATTTGTTATAAATTATTTGTAAAGCTCCTTTTAACAAACATCTCTTTTTCTTCTCTCTACAACTCAGTCTTCGAGGCTTACATAGAATTGAAGGGATATATATTTGAGAGATGCTACTTTGTCTTCTCAAAACAGCCCCTGAAATCATGAGCTGATTAAACAGCTGAAAATACACTCAGTGTCAAGGGCAATTCATTTGCATGGGCTGTGCTAGCTAGATAACCATGGCAGTCCTGATTTGGACTCTGTGCAACCAGAACACACTTTCCAAAATCATAAGTATTCTGAAAACCAGCTGAAGAGCCAGGAATGAGCCTCATACTGAAAAGCAGGCCTTATTTAAACTTTCATCCTGCATTTAGCACCTGTTTCTGATCTACATCTCGTCTCTACACCAAAATGATAGTGCATGTAACCTACAGATATAGACTCTGAATTAGCTCCTGTCATAGCACAGAAGGTGGTGTATTTCAAATGAGTCAGCAAGCATTTGAAAGTCTGCGGTGCACACTGAGCCCATATCTTCTATTCCTTAGACTTCCATGGGGTGTTTAGTCTGTGCCACGAAGGAGGCATGTGACTGACTTGAATAGTGCCGAGATAACCGGCACATCTCTGGGTTAAAGACCTGCCTGGAGCAGTCCTCATCAGCGCACTTAAAAACTGCCTCTGAGCACAGTCACAGCACACACGTGCAGCATCACTGCAAAGGGCTGTGCAGTGCCAGTGGGAGTCCACAGACACCTCGCAGTTAGAGAGCAAAGGCTTCCCCAGGGGTGTCACTTATGCTGCTCTTGCGCCATACTTAAAACTCCTGTCCTGCAAGGGGCTGCAGATCACATGGAAAACCCTCAATTAAGGCTCCCCTCTCCTTCCTTTCCTGCTGTCAGGCTGCACAGTAAATAAAGGTGCTAAGGTTGCTATTAGGCTGGAGCTGCCCTTCCTTCTTTCCTGCCTCTGTGACTGGAAGGGGACTCTGCTCCCGGTGCTGCTGGGTACTCACAGTGGGGTGCTTGCTCAAGTGCAGACATTGACTTGCCTCCAGGCAGCTCAAGAAAGCTGAGACAATTTGTACCAGCATAGGATCTGACCCTATATTTACAACTGATGCAATTCCAAGCACTCATGAAATATTAGTTCTGTGAGTTATGCCAAGAACAGCAAAGAAGTTGAGTAACTGGTTGAAAACGTATGTAAGCCAATTTGTCCCCAAAAGGTCCAGAATAATCCAAGTGTGCTTCTCCATTACAATTAAATGAGAGCTGGAGCTCTTTATTATTTAAGGAGAGGAAAAAGGAGATTTATCTGTGCAGCCCTGGATTGGATTTTCTCTATTGTCCAGAGTGGCAGCTATTAGCAGTGTTTGGATGCTGGTGAAGGAGAGGGGAACAGAGCTTCAGACCCTTCCTTTCCTGCCAAGGGAAACATCTCTTCAAGATGTACTGGCACTACCTGTCCTGAACCATAACTCAAATGCAAGAACCAATGTATTGTTAAAAATACATCTCCTGTCTCCAGCAGATATCCTTGAGCAAACATATATTGTTTATCAGAGTGGTTGGGCTGCTCTTTGCCCAGAACTGACCATCCAAGTTTTCCTGCCCTGCTGGGGCAGATCAAATAAGGAAAAGAAAATCTTAAGTTACTTGTTAGTGGATAGGGACTTTCCTGAATGTTTCCTGACTGATCCTCTGCCAGCTCGTCCTGATAGTTGGGGCCCAATGCTGCAGCAGGAAGCCTGGCAACCTCAAAGCCTGGGAATTAAATCAAGGCAGGTAAAGGCTTCCAGATGCTGAGATTCTTAGTAGCTCTGAAGCCAGACAGCTGGAAAACCTAGGTAGATCAGGGAATCTTGTCAATTATGGTTAGGATTGTTCAATACGGCATAGCACTTTGATATATGAAACAAATTACGGATCTTTTCCTATGCAATATGAAATTTCATTTTGCCGGCTGCTGCTGTTCTGATGTAAAACTGTTTGAGGCAGGGTGGGGCAGGACTTTCTGGACCACAGGGATTCTGGTCTTTGCCTTCCTTTAGCAGGTAAGAACCCAAAGTCTGCTGTTTTAGACAAATTTCATCTTCCTGAAAATTGTTCTAGGTGTTAAACGCTTGGTTCCTTCAGCCTGAAGAAGAGGAGACTGAGAGGACACCTCATTATTGTCTTCAGCACCCTCACAAGGGGAGGCAGAGGGGCAGGCACTGATGCCTTCACTCTCATGGCCAGTGACAAGACTCAAGGAAGCAGCATGAAGCTGAGTCGGGGGAGGTTTATTGGATATCAGAAAAAGGTTTTTCACCCAGAGAGTAGTTATGCATGGGAACAGGCCCCCTAGGGAAGTGTTCACAGCACCAAGCCTGTCTGAGTCCAAGAAGCATTTGGACAACACTCTCAGGCACAGGGTGTGATTCTTGGGGTCCCCTACACAGGGCCAAGATTTGGCCTCAAGGATCCTGATGAGTCCTTTCTAACTCAGCATATTCTATGATTTTGTGATTCTGTGATTCTATGATTCTATGAACAAGCCTTTGAGCACTAAAACATATTAATACTCTAGTTTTAGGGACCAAAATTATTTTTCTTCAATTCAGGTCCCCTTTCCACCCCTTTGTGAGTAATCATTTGTCAGCTATTGTAAAACCCGCAGGTTCACTGATAAAAATAAACTGCTTTCAGGTGCTAATGCCATAATTTTAAAAGTAGGAGTATCTGCTCATGAAGGATGGGAATATTTCCTCTTAAACCCAATGGAAAATATGCCTTTAAAAGTTTCAGACTAAATTCCTATACTTAGGCTATTCTCAGTGCTTTATTCTGCTGTTGGAATGAATCCATTTTTGCTCTCCTTGAAAACACATAGCCCCATGCTGACTTGCATATTGTTTAGACAAGCCTGATGCTCTACCCTTTGTCTGGTCTATTTAAAGAAAATCAATCAGCATTCCTCTGATGAACTTCACAGGCACTGGTGTTAGACACTTGCTTAGACTTGTCTGCTTAATGGAACACATTCTTATTCCAAGCACCATTTTTTAAAGTAATAATGAGACGACCAAGAGTTTACCAAAAAGAGGTCACAGGTCAATGACAATTATTGGGAAGGAGCAAAATCCTTCTTAGGCAGTCAGAGATTGCAGAGAGGAATTCCTTTCAAGATTGAGCAACTGTCTTAAACACCTACACTTGCACACATACAGGATAAGCTATGCACCAGACAAAGAAAAGGAAACAGATACCAACAAAAATCAAGGAAAAGAGGAGAAGAAAGGCAGGCAAAAAAAGCTGTCAAGGCAATGAACATCACTCTGAGATGTTTGGGAAATGATTGGATTAAAAGCAATTCCTTAGTTCACCTTTTGAATTTGTGCTGAACTCCATGTCTCCTAGCTTCCCCTCCCTAGCTTTTTGCCCATCTGTCCATCCTTTGATTGAAACTCCTGTGGGTGAGGAATCTACCTTCTTACCTGCCTGGAAACAGCCTGGATTTAATTTAATCTCTAAAACCTGTCAAGTCTGGACAAACTAAATTTACGCCAAAAATTTGAGGTTTCGGACCTTTTGGGTGAAGAAATCCTCTTCTTGTAAATTGACTCATTGAGACCAAACAGAAAAGTGTCTGCATGCATCTGTCTGATTGTTGCTTAGGAGTTTCTACAGCAGGGAATGCACTGTATATGATACTATCTATGCATCTCTACATTACTATACTTTAACACTATCTGGTAATTGCACAAATTTTAAAAGTAAAAACATTTCTGCTTTGAAGGCAGAAATAATAGATGCCTACATCTTTCCTTTCCTTCTGCTTGTTTTCAATTGTAAAAAAACCCCAAAAACAACCAAGCCCTCATGAAAAAATAGCCTACAGGCAAACCCACTCCCAATGACATCAAAAGGATGAATACTGGCTAATATCTGCAATAAGGTTTCTGCTTGGTAGTGCACTCTCCATTTCTGGTGGTCTTTTGAAACCTTCTCATTATTCCAGCCGTGTTCATACCTGTCAGTTGTGCTAGAAGCCGCAGGGGAAAGAAATTGGTGAGAGCATTCGAGCAGTGGTGCACTCTGGGCCCTCACGCTCTCCTGTCCAGCAGGGTGGCAGCAGAGCCAGTGCTCACTCTCTGCTTCCAGCTCAGCTCGGCTGCAGCCGCGGATCAGACTGATCTCACCAAAACACTGAGGGTGAAGATAAATAAATCTGCAGAGGTGGAGTCATACAGCTCCGTTAGTCTGATGGCTGGAGTCTGTTCCTCTTTACACACACCCATGGCCACTGTATTCACTCACACTGTGTGAAACAGAGTTGATAACACATCAGTGATAACAGATGATAACACATCATCTCCAACACCGTTTCCTACGCACTGCAAGTTACTGCAGCCATGACATGACTAAGCCATCAGTGGAAGAGGAGACTGCTGTCAAAAGTGCCTCTCTTCTAGTGGATCTTCATAGGCTTTGCCTTTGGGGAGGTAAAGACAATAAAATTATGATTTTGCTTTCAAGCTGAATATCAAGGAAATGAAATTAATATAAAGGAAGCTGCTGTTTGAAAAAGACTACATATCTCTGAAGTGTTCTTGGGCCACTAAGTGGCAGTTCATGAAAAGACAAAAGAGTTTGTCATCATCAGCTGAGTCACCTCTGAAACACCAGGAAGCAGTGAATGTAGTGATCATCTAAGTAATTTTTCACACTTTCTGTGGAGATGATGCTGGATGAGGATCCATTTGATCCACATGAACTGAAAATGGAAGAGTCATAATGTCCTAATTTTCTCTAAGAGCGGAAGTTAAACAGTGAGAGAAATTCATCTTGACCAGGTGTTACTGACATGCAGCCGCTTGGATATTTTTACTTAGTTGTGCCAGCACATACACGAAAGATAGGCAAAAAAAAAAAAAAAAAAGGAAAAATAAACTGCTCTGTGTTGACTGGATTAATTTCCTTTTCAGCATTCAAAGGATGCACATACCAATGTCTCAAAATGGCAAAATAATTATGTCAGGCAATGGCAGACTTTTCTAAAATCAATCTATTGATCTACTTATCCAACTACAGCAAAGATCTTCATATCTTTTATTCAGCACTCTGAGTCAAGCTTGCTCAGTGTTACCAAATCCTTAGGAAGGAGGCTTTCACCACGCAGAATGGGCTGCCTGCTATGGATGTATGGGAACCAGTCTAGAACAGACTGGGTGATCTTCAGATGGGTCCAGTGTCTCAAAACCAGAACATCTTAGCACAGAGAGCACAATTCTGGAGGAGATGCCATGGGCTGTTTTGGTCAGAAGGCAGTCCCAGCCCCTGTTTGAAGTCCACATCCACTCACAAGGTAATGCAGCTTAACTCCTTGGAAGAATTCAAGGCCAGGCTGGATGGGGCTTTGAGCAAGCTGGTCTAGTGGGAGGTGTTCCTGTAGCAGGGAGGCTGGAGCTAGATGGTCTTTAAGGTGCCTTTCAACACAGCCATTTTATGATCCTGTGAATAGGACAAATAGGCAGCATGGGAAGGTTGTCGGGACAAGAATTGCTGAGAGAGGTCCAACTACCTGGAGTGAGACTGGGAGAAACAGGTGGAAGGCAGAAGTGTAGAAGAAATAGAAAGTAGAAAAAATGAAAGCTCATGCAAGGAAAAAGGGCAAGAAATCTCTGTGAGCAGGTCACCTCCATCCTGCCCTCAGATACCTGATCTACATTCTGTGCCTGCCAGCAGCTGAGGGCAAGGGCTCTAAGCAAAGGTGAAAGCCACCTGTAATGAGCTATTGCATTGTGATACAACTGAAGGGAAGTTTCTTTTTCACTTCAGGGAGCTGTTCGCCTACAAATGGTTTTTTTCCTTATAAATTTGATTTTAACGTGTAACGAAATTATATTTATCTTGATCACTTATCTGTGCCTAATCCTTTTTAACCTTCTGCAAAATGTTTTTCTTGAGTGATATTTGTCACGGGGTTACAGATCTGAATTATGTACTCTGGTTTTAAATGTTAGTTTTTAAATGTTTCCTTTTCCAATTGATTTTTTTTCATTTCATCTCCAGCATCCAACACATATCTTCCCATTCATTTTAGATGACAGTTTAATATCATTTTGTACATTTCCTCTCTAGACTAGTCATAACAGTAGCTAGCCAGGAAAAAAAAAAGTTTTCATAAGCAATATCTGTTAAAATATTCCCTTTTTTGAACAAAAGTATTGAAAATATGGGTTTTTAGCTTTCTTCCTTATATCACATAGAAATCTTTTATGTCAGTAATCACTTCATTACTCCATCTGGACTATAGTTTTACCTTTTAGTGACAGGAATGACCAAAACTGCATAAGATGTAAAATGTCGAGACAGCACTGACTCACAGACTGTTTTCAAACCCTGATTCATGCAGTACCTTCTAATTATCTGTTTTTATATTGCTTCTCCTCATGGGGCCAATGTTTTCCTGATATCTAAAGATGTACTTTTTCCTCTCAATTTAGATAGCAAATAAAAAATAAATAAAATAAAATAAAAAACCACAACACTTGATGAAAAGTGTTAGTATTTCCTTTCAATATGAGCTCCCTTCTACTGCCACTTACATTTGTCACTATCCCAGCTATTTATCTAACTCTGGTAGATCCCTCAAACTTTCATCTGAAACTTCTGCTTTGGTCATTATTAGCATTGATAACACTGTCACACAAGGGTTAATTACAATCAAGGAAAGAAGATAACAGCTCGTTTAGCAGAGTGACTATAATATTGTTTATTTTAATGAAAAAGGGAGTAGCAAGACTACATCTTTTGCAAAAGAAGGGAGATGTATTCTGAAGAAAAAGATTAATTTGGTGGAATCTGAAAGTAGGATTAGCTAGGGAAGCAAATTTGTCCTGTCAGGAAGTAGTTTTCTCTATGGTGAATGCAATCTGAGACACAAAAAATGCAGAGACAAAAGACAAAATCTCTAAGCAGGTAGACCTAGGAATGTCTACAGCACATAAGGCAGCAGAGAGGTGAGAAAAAACCCTTGGTTTAAATTAAATAGAGTAAGCATGATCTTTTCTTCCATTTCTTGACCTATGTCTTTTATAAACATCGGCAGCCGGGTTGTCAATTTTGCTTAAATAAATCCACCCTTTCCACACTCTCTTCCACCATTCTACCTTAACTTGGCTTAAGTTAAGAGCAATTTTGGCTGACAGCAAAGCATTCCTTCCCTGAGGATTTGCAGGAATTTACAAACCAGGGTAGTGGAACACCTTAACCAGATACCTCACCCTCTGCGTCCCCCAGCACGTTTCTCAGCCTTCCCAGTGGGTCAAGGACCCCCCAGACTGCACACCTGTGAATGACCTGCTCTCGTGGGGTCAGGAGAGGCACTAACAGGGGCAGGCAAAGAGGCTTTTCTAGCACGTATCAGGATGTTAATGAATATGCCGGAACCAAGTCAGGCCTGTGTAAAACCTCTGTAACCCTGAAGCAGAATATCCAGTGTCACTGGCAGTTCCTTAAATTCACGATTAAACTCTTGAGAGGAAATACTTCAATGCCACAGCATCCAAATTCAGAACAGAGCACTCTCTATCTGTTTCTTATGGAGAAATTATCCAGGATCTGATCCCAGATATGCACAAGGGCCATTTTAGCATTTCTTCTTACCAAAGGCACCACCAAGTGCTTCATGGGAGCACGCAGAGCTGTAAGGAAATAGCTTCTTTTAGACAAAAAGCTAGAAGTAGTTTATTAGGCAAAGTATAAGACACACTTTTGTTTCATATCTGTGGAAAGGACTGTGCCCATAATGTATTTGTATTGCCCGGCCTGGTTCACTGATCTCATCAAAGTTATTACATCTCCCTGTAACCCTGCACTCACACATATCACGAGACCATTACAGCTATTCAAACACAGTCATTCTTACCTGCCTACAGACAGACAGAGCAGGAATTTATATCTTTAGACTTGAGCTGAGAATAACTTCATTTTAGGAAGAAATGCATGTTTAGGTTTTATTCCCCTTTGAACAAAGAACTTTGCAGTTTAAAGACAAAAAAAATCTGGCAGAGGAAAGTACTGTACCCCACGTAGCTTTGGGAGCAGCACCTCACTTGGCTGGCCTCCTCTGAGTCCTTCCTGGGCCATGGGCACTGGCATGTAGGGCTGTTCCATGTCCAGGCACCCCCCTCCCCTCTGACACCCTTCTGGCTAAGTCCAGCCAGGGGGTGCGTAAACCGCTATCAAAATTGGACAGACTTCCACTTGTAGGTTTCAACAATCTTCCATTTTATTTAAAGAGAAAATACTTCATATTTTGTTGTGTCTGACCAGGTTGTATCATATAGGCTGGATAAAGATAAATCTTTGCAATATGTCAGTTTGAATAATGCTCTGAAGCCAAACATCTGGAAATACATATTTTATCAGTGTAGCCTGTGTCAGACAAGTTAATGTTGATACTTTAACTGTTCCTACCCTTATTTCCAAGACCTGGATCATGTTATGGGAATTGCAGTGCTCATGGCAAAATGACTGATATGAAACTACAGGAATTTTAAGCTCTTGGGGTTAATGGTATGCTTTAGTAATCTGATGCAGAACTGAACTTCATGCTGATTAAGCAGAGTGGCCATCTTAAATTGATTTCCAGAAAACATTTAGCTTCTAAAATGCTTTTTTGTTACAAGAACTTTGTGGAGGGAGCACAGACTCTGCTTCTGGCATGAATTAATCAAGAACTGGTTGGTGTGTTAACAAAGGCACCCCCGTCCTCTTTGTCCCTCCCTTTGGGCATCCCTGATACAAATGCACCACTAGCTAGACTGCCCTTTCTGACAACATAAAGAGGTTCTAACTTGAGATTATTTTGCTTTTCAGTGTTACCCTCCCTTCTCCTCTGTTTTTCAGGGAAGACTAGTTATCACTGATATTACAGCTTGACACACAGAAGGATGTTTTTACTGTTGCTGTTCAAGTGAGAGAGCTGGATCTTCCTCTGGGAAGGTGGGGAACCAGACTCCTCTCTTTATACAGCCTATTCATGCATCTTGAACAAGGCTCCGACACCATCACACCTGCAAGTATGTCCTGCAGTTCGGTGAACACAGACATGGGTGAGAATTTCAGTTAAGTCCTACAGGTTGCAAGTTAAATGACCCAAGTAAAACCTACCAGCCTTGCAGGTAGGAAGATATACTTTCTCCTGTAATGGATGTACCACGAATATTTCCACTAAGCAGAACATGATTTTCTACTAGTAATCTGATGGCCCACTCCAGGAGAACATTTTATGACTATGTATTTTAAATCTTGATCAGTGGGAAAGCCCAAGTCTTGGCACAAGTATAAACAGCGACAATAAATTAGACATAAGCAGGGTGTACCTTTTCAAGATCCCAGGCTCTGTCTAAATTTACAGTCTGTTTGCTGAGGTTTTGTGACTAATGGTGGCATAAAATATTTTAGTCAACTGGCAAAGTGAGAACTCGGAATGATTGAGAAGTTCTTAACTGGCTGCTCTGATTAACAGTGGGTAAATTACTATTAATGCTGGTAATAAATGCCATTAGCAGTAATTCACTGAAAAGCCCTCTATGGGCTCCAATCATGTCAAGGTTTAGCTAAAAACAATGACTGACCAGTCTTGGCAAGTTCCAAGCTTTGTTTGCTTCCTGATGGCTGCTTGAAGATGTTGCAGGAGGCAGTGGGCTGTGCACACCTGCGCTTTGAGAAGGATTGGAATGGCTTTCTTATCAGCTATTACTCTTTCCTTCAGCTGGAATGATGCCTGCAATACATTTATGTTTGAAAGCAAGCAGTGCTCCCCTGCTGCCTCCAGTGAGGTGAGTTGCTGCAGGACCTGGAGACCCAGCACTACAGCAAATTTCAGTGCTCTGCGAGGAATTCAACCTCCAGGGGAAAACCAGCATGGAGTCTGGTGGAACTTTTGGATCTCCAAAGGGGTTACCTTCTCCTGCTCCCTGCCTGCCCTCCCTTCTCCCCACCTCCTGCCATGGAGCATCTTCTTTACATTTGCCCCAGAGCAACAATATACAATCTCGTCACTCTCTGCCGACTGAGCACAGCAAACTCTGGCAGTGAATAGATCCATCCTCTGGTTCCTGCCTAATATGTCCTCACGTGAAGCACAAAGGCAATGGTATTATGTATTATTGTAATGAGGAGAGTCATTATTCCCATAAGTTACAGTGAGGGAGTATGCAGTAAAATTGCCTCTTCATAATATTTATAAATATTATATTTAACAATCTATAGTGACATAAGCTATTACAGAGGTCACTACACAGCTTCTTTACTGGGACCTCAAGTATTTGTTTCAAATAGTTCTATCATACTGTCTTACAGCAACATGACAAAAAGCTATTGCCTTTTCATATGCATACAAATTTGTGATGAATTTCATAATATTGTGTTGCTTCAGCTCAGCGTGTCTGGTACTGAACTTGAATTACAAGATGCAAGTCTCACTGCTTTCGTAGCCTTGGGCATTTCTAGAACATATTTTGCCACGTGATTTGATACGGTTCTGGTTTTTGGTGGTTTGAGATGCATGTGGGCCAAATACACTGTACTTGACTCATTGAGTTATCCAGACTCACTGAAAAGGGAATATGGCAATAGGCACACAAAGGTCGTGCAACCTTTTCCTCAGGGAACAAAGCTGCGTCCAACACACGGATTTGGTCAAATGCATTTTCCCCATGAGAAATGAGGTGATCATTTGCTGAATCAACCTAATGAGCCACTGGATGTTCGTAGCTACACACAGACAGACATTGCTGCTGCCATGGCTCTAGTGAAGCAGCACATGAAGCATCAGGCATTTGAGCAAGTCATTTCTGGAACTGGTAGAATATTGGTCTTTCAGAATATTCAGATATTGAATAGCAGTGAGCTGTCAGCTAAAGCTTCAGGATAACAGTAACAACAAGTCTGCCTGGGCAAGGAAGATGTGTTTCACAGACATGAGATGGAAGGATACTGTCAGCACTCCGCATAAATGGTGAAACAAGAGAAGGGGGAATACTTAAAGAAGCACATGGAACACTGAAAAAATAACATAGTAATTATTTTAACCTATTAGATGTGCATTCCAACAAAAGTAAATTGGCTTTTTATTCCCATACTGATAGCAATGTATTCATCCGTGCTCATTGTATTTCCTATTTTCATTAGAGGAGAACCAGTGTGCATGCAAGTCATTACCAAAAAAACTTCAGGCTCCTAAAATACCCTTATCTCACAAGAAGCTGCTGTTAAATAGCTTAATCTAAGTATGCTATACATGAGATAAATACAATACATTCTTAATTTTATAGTTTGCCATGTGAGACATTTTTAATAGGACATTTTCATTAAATTTTACTGTTTCTGCTATCTGGAATAAGTGTTCAGATATGAGACATCTGATCTGTTCCTCAGAGCTTAGTGGCAGAAAAAGACTTAGACAGGAAGGTTTTTTTAAAGGTCTTGAAGTGATATTTTTAAAAGATATCTGATGCTCCAGCTTTCTCCTCTCCCAAAATCTCATTCTTTAGAGGAACATCTATATCTCTCTCACATTTACACATCCTTTTGCCTGTCTCATTTATCAGCCCTCAAACCTTGAATGAACTTTCCTCCTCCACAGACAGCCTCATAGCGAGTCTGCCCCACATTGCTTCACATCTTGCCTGCCACAAAGGCTTTTCGTGTGAGTAGCCAAGTCTCTTTGTCCCTGTTCACAAGCAATTTGGAAAGCACGTTTGGATTCCCTGGAGTTCAGTCCTGGTGTCAGATGACTTCATGGAAAAAAAGTTGCACTTTCATGGTGTGTAAGTCTGCCTCAGTATTTACACAAGTTACTGTTGTATTTCAACGATCAGTTGTAGCTAAGAAATGGCAGCAAACTTCCATCTCAACTTGCTCATTTTTTTGATTGCAAAAGATGCAGAGTGGTAGTGTGTGCTGGCTGGTCTGATTTTGGGGGTTTTCCATGTTGTTTAAAATATCTTTTTGTTTACTGTAAAGCTATGGTGAAGCATAAAAGAAATAATAGCTAAGAAATTACAGTTCTGCAGAGAAATAACTCTTATGACAAAGGTTTTACTGGGATAAGACTTTCCCATAAGGGTTGCTTCTAGGTCTCTGACATCCTCTATGCAAATGTGGAGTGAAATTGTCACATAGTGTCAGGGCAGTTGTCACAGAACTACCTGACCAAACCAGGATCTCATGGCCCAATCAGCGTTTTGGCGTGGGAAGTCATTAGGTAGACATGGGGAGGGAGGTGAGAGAAGGCTGGAGCCTCGCCTGCTTCTGCTGTAGAGAGCTGTAAGCCCAAGAGCAACGTTGTTTGGGTTGCTTCAGCTGCCATTTAGATGTGTCCTCTGTATAATAGGCTGTCTCTCTTCTGCAGGACATTAAATAGGCTTTTGTGTTTAGACCAGTAAGTGGATTTAGTTTGGGTTCCTTGGATTTATAGGTTACAAAAATATGTTGTGTCTATAAGGTGGATTTCTGGGGCATTTCTAAAAATTAAGGACCAGGTCTACTTTGAAGAGAGTATTATGTTGGAACTTAAATAAAAGATTTTCTGTGGTATTTCTTGATCCCTCTGTAAATGCAGTTTAATGGAAGAAAAGGGAGAATAGCTGAATGGAATGCGTAAAGTTTACAGTTCCTGCTTACATCCATCGCCATTTAGAAGCATGTTAATATAGTCATTAAAATAAGTTCCTACATTGGGTCAGTAAAATTTTCAAATGCTTCATTTATGTTTTTCATTTCCCTGGGATTTTTCTCCGGGAAAAAAAAAAAGGAAGAGGAAGAGGACATTTAGTGGGACTTTTGGGTGTAAGAATATTAAAGAATCAGCATCTTCAATTTTAAGATCTTCTCAGTAATTATAATCAATGAGATCTGAAGGACAAGACTTGAGGTGTCTGTTTAAAATTCAAGGAAAAATAGATTTTTTTTACTTATGCATTCCTATGCTACTCTGTTCTGCTAATGTATGAGAACAAAGTTAATTGCATAGGCTGGGAAATGGATTGCTTGGATCTAAAGTACTAGCTGAATGAAGTTAAAATTAGGGCTTTCACTCTTCATTGCCCTGAGTATTGCATGTTTAATTACTCTTAAACCAAGTGGGTGTAAAATGTCACTGCTGTCATTGTGTATTCTGATTAGGTACACAAAATAAAAATTAATTTGGGGTAGTTGCAAGGACCAAAGGATGTTTTTTGCTCAGGTCCTATTAACATACATGTGTATATTTATTTGATATATATTACCTAAAATATTACCATGCCCTCTTGTGTAAAATACTTTCAAGAAATGGACTGAGCTGAGGAGTTAACAAGAACTCAGGTATAGGTATTTCCAAAATTGAAAGATATAACTGTTGTAAGTGAGGCAATGTCCTGCAAAGCCCCACATTTTCTCTCTTAAAACTATCTACTTTGAAAAGAGGTTCTTGCTAGGCTGTTTGCCTAAAAAGCAAAGCTAAGAAAGAAATTAGCAGAACTAAAGTAATCCTTTAACATGCTTCTCTTGCTGTGCCTAAAAACGCAGGTGACAATCTCACCCCTCCGACAGCGCCCATAGTAATGTAAATATAAAACCTACCCCAAAAAGAGAGCTGAAGCATGAATATGTGAATGCTCCTACTTATCTCTCATGTACAGCCACCATGGTCTTTTATTTCATGCTCAGCTAATACAAATCTGCATATCAAAGAAAGTAATAAAACTTCATACACCACAGAAGTTGCTTTATTTAAAATTAATACAGTTGCCTTTTTATAGTTTCAGCTAAATCTATTAAAAACACATAGAATGACCTCTTACAAAGAGAGCAATTACTTGAAAAAGTAACTTACCATGACAATGCATGGCTGTACATTCTTTGGAGAAGTGTCACTTTTTCAGGCAGAAAGCATTTATCATATCAAAACAGCTATTATCAAATAATCTGCTATGGACTTCTTAACATGGAAAGGGAGGGAGAAAACTTCCCACTTGCTTTTTGACAGCATCTGGTTTTCAGGGTTTGGATAGAGTGTAGCTTCCCAACCCCTAGTGTGAATATTCTTTTCTTTTGCAAAAGCCTGCCCAGGCCATCTACAGCCTTTGGCAATCTCGTCAGCAAAAATTACATTCGAGTGAAAAAAGTGCTATATTTGCACAATGCGGGTCCTTTTTTTTCAAAGTCGAAACCTTTAACCTGTTCATGTAATATCTCAGGAGGCAGACAGATACAGAGAGAAATAAATGAGCAACTCCACCTGACACTGAAGTCCAACTCTCATGCTCCTTGATTCCTCACCCTGTTTTTCATGAGCTCAGTGTAGTAATCTGCAAGCCTCCTAAGTGGGAGTGAAATATTACTAAATTAAATTTCCCCATTCATTTTCTCTATTTCCTATTTCTCTATCTCCTTTACAAATGTAGAATTCACTGCACAGGAGACACTTCATACCAACATGTCAGTGGTGATTTCTGAGCTGTCTGGGACTTCCCTATGAGTTTCTGTATTTGCCCCAGGGACCTTGTTCTGTTGCCTCCTCCAGAAAAGGAGGCTCTCAGTGAAGGTGGTTGACTGTCCTTGATCACTTCACATTGCTTCAGAGGTTTTGCAGTTTTCTCTTTGAAGAAAGAGGCGTAACTCTTTCAAAGGCCACGTGGAATGGACTTGGTGGCTTCTCTGGGTTCTGCTTTGGAGAGCTAAGAATAAGCCACAGAAGCATCATATGGTACTTGATTAACTCTCAAACACATTTTCCACTCTGTGTTTCTGTATGTACACTGTGCCCTGTGGGTGGTAGTTATAGGGGACATCAGTGCTCCTCCTTGAATGAGGAAGAGGCACTGCTGCTCAGGGAGGTTTTACACACTCATCTGGAAGCTGCTGATGGTCAGCTCCTTACTCAGATGCTCACCAGGAAAATAGGACTTCTTCCAGGACAACAGCAATGGGGGATATCAGAGACCGTTCAGTGCCATCCTAAGAGGTGATCCACCAGGACTGAGGTCTTGGGCCATCCTTATTCCAAAGCAGGCCTCAGAAGATACCACTTTGGCTGCAACAGGGTTGCTATGTGGGGTCACAGCTGACAGGTGTGGGACACAAAGGAATGAACAGCACACATGGAGGAAGACCAGACACAGTCCATGTTTGTGCACTGTGCCAAAGGCCTCCCTGTGACACCACTGCCACTGCTTGAAGGGGACCAGCATAGCCTGGTATATCAGGCTGCCCAATCAAATGCAGATATACTTTTTTTTTTGTTAAAGGAAGAAAACAGTGGGAACATACCTTACTCCTCTTGAATTCCTATTTCAGTCCATGCATATGTGTATAGCAATAAACAGATAAAATCTGAGAAGCTTTGCTTGTAATATCCCACCCATTTTTGTCATATCTTTTGGAGCTGGATATCTCACTGCTGGACTTCTGAATATGTATGGATGGCTGTTGGATTTTTAGTAAAGTTTGGAGTTTTCTGGGTTTCCAGTTGGCCATGCAAATGTGAAGTTTGTTTCAGTTTGCTACACTGTGGAAGAGGAAGTGTTAAATTTTCCACATGACCAGTGACAGAATCCATGTTATTGAGTCTGCTCTGCTCTGTGCAAAGACTTTAATACCTTGTACTGTCAATATACTGGCAACAATAAAGCCTATTTGCATTTAATAGTTGGAAGACTGAGGCCAAAAACCAGCACATACCAGACCAGTTGTGATGTGGTCAGGATCAGGTTAGTCTGCAATCTGACTATACCCTTTGCTGCTTTGGTTCCACCTGATTAATGCTAAGCCACCCAAAGCAGCACATGTTCGTCAGTTGTTTGTTCAAATACCCCAGTTCATCCAGGAGAACAAGATTATCGAAGATATTGTGGAAGGCTGAGATGATTGCTATACCAGAAATGTTTTTGTGCAGTTAGCTATCAGACGACATCCCCTCTGAGCTCTTTTACGAATTTCTAGGGCAACAAATCTCTGGGAAGTGCAGTCTCTGGGCTGAACCTGGGCTCCAGGGCCTCATTCAGGATGCTGCACTTCCCAGAGCCTCTGCAGACTTGGCTGCTTCCTCACCTCTGCTATCTTATATACACCCCTCTGCTGTGGGGCAGGGAGGGCTCACAGACTGTCCCACAGTGCTGCTCTCTGCTGCTTCAGCAAAACACCCCGTGGATGTTGTCCATCCAGGATCTACTTCAGCTTCTATGTGCTTGGAAAAACTACCTCTTTGCAATATTTATTGGAGATTACTTTAGTTACATTATGAAGTGCACTAGATTTCTTTTCAGACTGTAGCAAGCTGGAAAATCAAGATTCCTGGTGCAGACAACATCACAACATTAGTTTCTCTAGCCACTAGATCAATTTTCCATTTAATTTGGAATAACTTATGTCACTTGATGGTCTTCAGGGACCTTTTCATAATAAACCACTTGACAAGTGAGGCAAGTAAGCTTTGCGAGATTTATAATTGATCACTGGTGCTATTGTAGACATGATGGAAATACCGTATATAACATAAATACTTTTTAGCAAAAAAATATTATTGCTTCATAATCAGGTGTAGGTGTTAGTCTCTGATTTGGCATTGCTTTGGCATAATGAGCCTGTGGTTCTGCATCTACAGAATATAAAAATAATGATGTTTTTATAAGGGTTCCAGACATCTTGCCTGTATATGAAATGTAAATACTGTGTTCAATCTTTAGCCCTTGAAATTGGGTGTGAAGGAGGGATTCTGTTTGGGCCTAAGTACAGGCAAAGCTTTATTTGTAGGCTATATTCCTATGGAAGTGCAGCTGTTCGAATGCTCTCAGTACCCAACAAAGACAGCATTGTTCTGTGCAAACACGCTTGCCGGAGTTGGTGGGGCTCTGGCCAGCTGTAGGTGGGACGACTGCAACAGCAAGAGGCTGTCACTCAGCAGTTCAGTGAGAGATGCCTGGTGGCTTCTCACAGTGACAACAGACTGTGTCTGGCCAGGGGTGTGAACAGCAGGGCAAGAAACACCTTGCTCAGACCCAGCGCGTGGTGTGGACAGGCACTTGCACTCACGCCATTGGCAAAGGAAGGTTTGCAATGATTCCAGCTGAGGTGTGTGACTGGTGTGGCCTCTGAGCCTTCACCAGCATCTCTTTAGTAGTCATGCTATTATGCTAATCATCAGTTCAAGGCAATGAACCACATTTTTGAGCAACTGGACTTAGATGCCCCTAAAAGAGTACTGATACTCACAGTTACACTCAGATGCTCATTCAGGCACCATTTGCTCAGATGTTTCTGACATGCACTTCACCTGGTCAAAAAATGGCAAAATCTGGGGACAATACATTGATTTAGCAAGAAGAAAAGTCAGTGGCATGGAGTACAAGGTACGGTCCAGCTTAGTCTGTTTGTATGCATACATGAATTTCACAAAATGAGCCACAGGAAAGAAAATTTACTGTAGGAGTCTCAATCTAGCTGGCAAATCCTGGTCCCTGAGAAGCTGTTCAGACTGGAGAATTTCCTACAGACACAGATACAGACAGCAGGACAGACAGAAAATGTCATCTGTTGTGTATCATTTCACCATAAAATTTGTAATCATGAAGCATTTTCTGAATGATTAAATTTTCACTAAAATACCAAGAAACTATGCAACAATATTATCTAGTGGAACTGCTACAGCAGTTAGAAATTCCACTGGAGAATTATAAATCCTCCCATTTTGAGGCATAGGGCTAATACTAATGAAGGGGAATGAATAGGTTATCACAAAATGCTAACAAGGATTTCCTGCCCATTTCTTGTAAATATTCACCCTTTTCTGAGAAATAATATCAGGCTTGATGGATCACTAATAGAATCTGTGGTGATAACTGTCATGTACCTGCACAAAAAAAAAAACAAAAAAAAAAACCAACAAACAAACAAACAAACAAAACAAAAAAACACCAGCTTTGTTTGGGGATAACATTTGATTTCCAAGAAAGTCTTCCTTTGTATTCTCATGTATAATTCTTGAGCCTGCACCAGGAGAACATCAAGATTAACAGCATTTCCCTGGAGCTTGGCTGAGGCTATATACAACACTAGTCTGTAAGAATGATAGGTGGGAGGTTCTATTTCTTTAATTGATTATTTCTTTGTTTTCCAGAGACATGTGGAATAAAGCACACTGACACTGCCCCTCTCTCTTTCTTCCAGGAGTGGTTAGACTTAACATGCAGCTTTGAATCTGCAACTGTCTTTGAAGTAATTAATTTATTCTTTGAGTTCAGGTGGCTCGTCCTCTCACCTTCAGGTCCTGAGTGCCCTGTTTGCAGCCTGAACCAACCTGCCATCATATTGGCAGCATGAGGAAAAATGTGTATTAGGACAGGAGCAGAGGAGAGAGAAAAAATTAATTTGATCCACTCTCTAAAATGATGACACTTAAAGAGAAGTAACTTACGCAAGGGATTGCATGAACATGGTGCCCTCTTCACGTGCAAGTTCCCCTCGGGATTGACTTGCTGCAGCCAAGGGCAGAATGGGTATTTCGCCTTTTGGCTGCTGCTCTCCCAGTATCATATCCACAGGATAAGCCACATGACTCAGCTTTCTCCCCCACCTTTTTATTTCTCTTTTTTCCATCATCCTTTCATTACAGAAAATGAAAAGAATACACTGTAAGGTCAGTCCAACAACTCTGTTGACATGTGTTGCAACACCGATGCAGAAGGAAATACAGAATAAAGTCTGGTTTTTCTGTTTTCTATATTCCCTATTAGTTTCAGTTGAGATCAGCCAAAACACCTTTAATAATGTCAAGGCACAAAGTTGAAATTACAAGCTGATATTTTAAATATGGCTTATTTTACTAGTTTGGACTGTCTGTGGTTTTGCAAATGTCCTTACTTCTTTTGGTTGATATATCTGTAGATCAACCAACTGGTCTTAAACTGTCCTCTGCTAGGAATGCCTCGTGTTTCACAAGAAACAATGTGATCAACCCTATGAAACTCACAACCTATACCTCTTTTTTTTTTTGCTGAAATTAGGTTTAGTGGCTTCATATTTGTGAGCTTGGAAAAATATGATGTAGCTATTATAAAATAAACTTAAAGACATGGGAAATAAGTTAACTCACACACAAATTGATAGGACTGGAGTTTCAGTGGGGTTATGAATAGAAGTTGTTCCCTGTATTTCTTTAAATTTCATCATAGCAGTTACTTTTTTTAGCACTAAGACCACCTCTGTTCACCTGGTTCATACCCTGACTTTATTTCATTTTGAGACAAATAAACCTCTCCTTAGTATTTTTATTCTATTCCCAAGTGACATCCTGCCTCTGCTGCAGTAAGTGGGACTTTTGCTTTTACTTCTAGAAGTCTCAATTTTCATTTCCTATGTATACCAAAGCTGTCCTGGTGAGTTGATGTCAGCAGGGAAACAATTTGCTTGAGAGAGGCACCTCTGTGGAACTTTAGAAAAGGTCCCTGTGTAGACAGAGCTGAGGGATGCTTAGCCAAGATGGAGAAACAAGTGACTTCTGAATGCTCCCTGGTGGCTGTGTGTGCTGACACCAACCAGGGCACATGCTGTGCCCATGAACTCCTTCAGCCAGTACCAGCCAGAGGAGCAACCAAAGGGAGCCCCTTCCTCGCTCCCTGCTCACCGCCCTCTCCCTCTCTCACCCTTCAGCAAGAACAAGGACAGGGAGCCAGAGAAAGGACCTGCTCTGAGTTCAGAGAATGTTAATCCAGAGCTGGCTGTCTGCTCAGATGTGCTTTTCAGCCAGCACAACCACACAGGCTGGGGACACAAGTGAGGAGAAAGAAGGGGACCTGGGAGACTGTGGAGCAAGATGAATGTGTGTGGAAGGGAGTATTGCTCCTTTCTGCAGCACATCCCTCATGCCACCTGAAAACATGCAATGACAGTCGGAAGAACTCCCCACTGCTTCATGCCATATCTAAAATCTCACACCTAAATGAGACAAATTAGTTCCCATCTTTTATTATTTTACAGCAGTGAATGTTTTCCTTATGAAGGAAATGTAAAATTTAAAAACTAAAAAAAAATCTTGCAAACACATGTTCATGCAAGCCAACAACAATTAATTTTCTTTAACCTTGAGATTTCATTCCTCAGACTTTCTAAATAATGTAAGTCGATTATCAGGTGAAGATTTATGCATTTGTCATTCAGGATTGTAACACGAGGAACATGGGACCACAGTGCAGCTGCATTGCAATGACCCCAGTTCTGCAATCAGACACCAGCGTTGTACTGTGCAAGAGCTTACCCAAGGGGAACTGGTTGCAGAGTTAAGACCTAAATTTACCCGGGAGAATTGGTAGCTGTGGTGAGGTCCTGATGAAAAGACTTTAGCCAAAATCCCTGTTTCTCTGAATTTTCTAGTTAAAGAATGGTTTGGATTTTGATTGATTATACAATTTATCACAAAAATAACTTTCCTCTCATGAAAATTCAAGGTTGTACTCATGATGTACATGTATACTTGGTCTTTCTTTGCTTTTTTTTTTCCTTTTTTGAGTTTTTTGGTTTTGTTACCAGTTGGTTCTTTCATGCTTTCAAGTG
Organism: Melanocharis versteri; assembly: GCA_013397845.1. NCBI lineage: Eukaryota > Metazoa > Chordata > Aves > Passeriformes > Melanocharitidae > Melanocharis > Melanocharis versteri. Next base: position 724,060 of record VZTG01003068.1, read on the forward strand.
CTTTTATTTTCACAAATAGGATCCCTAGAGCTCTGGAGAGTGCTAGTTTGTCACCATGCAGTGAGCAGAGAAATGTGCATTTGACTCATGGAGAGACTGATGTTCTCTCACCACCTCTTGCACACACCAGGTCTCATATGGGTGTCTCTTATCTGGTAGTACTTTGGCCTAACTGCTATTAGGTTTTAAGAATTTGAATAAAAATAAATCTTTGACAAAGAGAGAGGCACATCCAGGACCTGGAGCAAATGTGCCTGGGATCAGAAGTCCTTGTGCTGTGTGGCTAAAGAGTAGAGTGGGTAGCCTAAAGTGAGATGGGGGCAAGGTACTCTCCTCTCCCATGGATAAGGATGAAGTTTCAGACTGCCCTGTCACATCCTACATGTGTTGGATATAATAAGGGGATTTTTCTATGATACATGGACAATGTTGTTGATTATCATTGACTTTCCAGATTTAATTCCATGTCCCCTTCCATTCTCCACTTTCAATAATGTTTTCTTTGTTTCATAGATGTGGTGCTGTTACAGACTAAACTTGGTGTTTGCTAGGAGGAAGTATTACATGACAAAAGTATTTAATTTCCCAGGGACCTGGTTGAAAAATCAATCCAATACTCTTTGTTACTCATACAAGAAAGAATCCCTAGAAAATTAAATAAGCCTTCTTTTCTTGCCAGTAGTACCTGAAAAAAAGTTACAAAAGGGTTCTTCTTCTCATTCATTTCCCAATGGAAAGATACTTCATTATTGCTTTTGTTAGCATCATTATCATCATGCAATCTGAATAATTATAACAATATACTTCAGCAAACTACAAATACTGAAAGGAATGAAATGTAAAAAAAAACTGGAGTGTTTTTTTCCTTTGCATAATGTGAAAGAAAGTCATATGAACCACATCTATTTACTTTTCCAAAGCAGTTTCTATTAGTATACTAAAACTCTGGAGAAATTGCTTCCCAAATAATTTTCTCAGCCAATATCTAATGGGAAAATAAACCCTTATTCACCCAAGTGTCAGAAAATGAGCCAATCATAAAATGACAAGTCTGCATAAAATTCGTTATCCGATCCACTGACTTTTTCACAAGAATCAGCTTATTTATAATCTGGTGATGCATATCGTCTGCCAAGAGTAGCATACAGTAGTATTAAACTACTTTTAAAGAAAAAAAACCACCATATTGTATAACATTAGTGAGATTCCATTTGTGTGTTCCTGACAAATGGCTCCCCTGTAGTTGTCTAAGCATTAAGTTTCCAGACAAGACCCATTTATTGCTTCATTTATTGATATGCAATGCAAGTTATAGAGTAAGTATCATATCAGTGAATCTAAAGCAGTAATTTGCACTGTTTTTAAAGACATAATGTCTGGAGAGTCTAAAACTAAACTAACTCCAGGAGATGCTTATGTGTACTGTGAATGAGGGATAAAAAAAACCCACGCAAGAGTGATAACTTGATGATGGGATTTTAATTTAATTTGAAGTAATGCAACCAAACTGCATGAGGGGAAGGAATGGAGGGAACAATCAAGTCTCTTAACCAACACTATTTTATCCTGCCATTAAATTGTTATAATTACCCAGTATTTGACCAGATGGCAAGTCATTTCTAAAGTCGGACCAGGTGTTCAAGATGCAGAGATAATCACAAAGCTGATGACTGTGGTGAAACTAATTAAAAAGTGTGTTGCAGTGGCACAGTGGCGCTGTGGAGAGACAGTGACCAAAAATAACACGATAGAAAAATTCTGAAGTACTACAACAAAGTGATTGGAAAATAGTAAGCAAAACCAAACAGAATTTAATTAATTTGAATGATCAAGTTCAGAGAAACACCCTAATAAACTATTAGATTATATAATCTACTGGGGGCTTTCTGAGATTTTGTTTCTGTTTTCTAATACAAACAGGAAGACAGAAGTGAAAGGCAGAACTAATAAAGATGAAAACTGTCAACCCAATCAGAAGGCCAAAACACAGGCACAGATGCACATCAAAATGAAATATGGGTACAGAAACTCCTTTCCATGCAGATGAGCACTGATTACATGGCCACAGCTGGAAATTACAGAGAGCTTTATTCATTAAAGACTGACTATCTTCAATTAGGCTTTGCTTTCATGACAAAACAACAGAGTAGCAAAGAAATGAATTGCCATGCTGTGCCTGCAGTTCCCCAGAACACACTGCCCTGCAGCCAGCACACTTCTGCTTAATAGACCCCTCCACCTTTCTGGGATGAAAAATCAATTCAGACGTGAAGGAAAATGCATTTAACTGGAGGGCTGGGGCCAAAGAAAACTTTCAGCACACATAAACACCCCACTATACAATGAAGGAAATCAAACTATCTTATTGCCAGCTTGGTGCATGCAGGTCTACCCTGCCAGCTCTGTACTTCGTGATCATCTCTGCCTGTCTGCTCTAAAATGTAAGTGTGAATGCTCACGCTGTGCCCACAGCCCTGAGGAGATCACTAATAGCCTCCGTGCTATGTCCATACATGAAGCCTGATGCTAAGGGGTCCTGGGCACAAGTAAAAGCTAAGAACTGTTAAAGACAGCTCTTCATGAGGTTTTCCACTCAAGAAAGGAGGATGTTCACAGCTGCCCAGCTGGTCAGCCTTGACAGCAGAGTTGCTCCTCTCTGTGCCCTTGCAACCTGCTCCAAACACATCCATGAGGGAGGAGGGTTCAAACATCAGCAGGCTGATGAGAGCCTAAAAGTCGTCATCTTCAGTAAGCATTTTTGCCATTTGCCAAAAAATGATGAAAATTATATGCACCCCTTCACCCTGTGGCTGCCACATTGTGCTGATGATGCATTTTGGCACAGCTGCATGAGGAGCTTTTGCTAGCAATAACAATTAGGTTTCAGAGTCGCTCTGTTGCTTGGCTTTTATCTCTGGGAGAGCTTTCAGATGTGTGAGCTGACCACACTTTGGGCAAGGATGCTCAGAGCATTGGCACTCTCATCAAGCCCTCCATCATTACGGAGAGTTTCTTCTAGTGGCAGTTGTCTTTGCCTGCAGAAAGCTGGAAATGTCTTGGTGCAGAGGTGCTATGGTTTGAAATAGGAATAGGTAGCAGATGGAGTTGATAAATCTGTTGGTAGTCTGATTAATTCTGCCAGTAAGAATTTTTCACTCACATTAGTTCTAGCAATAACATATTGTTGGCCTCTCTCTTGATTAAGGCTGCAGACTGCAGGAGCCCTGCTGCTGCAATCAAATGTTTCTTCATACCTTCTCCAGAAACCAAAAGAGATCAGGAAGTCTATTAATGGCTGTGAACAATTGATATCTGTTGTATCTTAGTCATTGATGTCCAGACTGCTAAAGCATTATCTCACTATTGTTTTTATCAATTCTTCAGCTGGCTCAAAAACAGAAGATTCATTTTTAATCTATTGCTCTTTTCTTTTTTTCTATTTCTTTTCTTTTTTTCTTTTTTTTGATCCAATATTTTGGAACTTTTCAGTCAACTCTTGTTGTGACATCGACATTGGGAAGACATTTCCCTCACTAGAATGAGCAAAATAAAGACCCATAATTGGAAACAGGAGTGCAGACCCCAGATAACGGTGCAAGTCTATGGAACACAGTTTACCCAGTTGAAAATACAGCTGCATTCATTCCAGCAGTGGTTAATACAGAGCACACACTGCAGGGCATGAGGCTTTCCAAGCATTTTTAACCTCTTAGAAAACTGGTATTCTAGCATAAATGTCTCAAGGCATTTCATATTCAGTGCTTTGCAGTTTCTAATGGATATTTTTCTAGGGACAATTGAGAATAAGTAGACCAAGGACTGCAGCTTCTGTGAAAGCTGATGCAGGCACAGTGTCATTTACTATTATGATTATTATTAACAAGTGCATAGTTTCCTGCACCACCTGTTGTTTCTACGCTGTCTTCTTGCTGCCATACTTGCCCTGTGTTTAAACAAGCAGGGGGATTGCTATTTTTTGGAATGAGGCATATAAAGATAGGTTAAAGGAACTTGGAAATAAAAGCTCATATATTAATTCAGTAAGGACACCACAAGATTGAGGTAAGCACACTGCTAGGGAAGAATAAATTTTTCTGTTAATCTACAGATTTTTAATTACAAATTAGAGCACACATATTTGGCCCTCTGACCTAAGGTTCAAGTTTATAGTGACCTACATGCAGAGGTCTTTAAGAACCACGTAATCAATTTTAAGTGTTTAATAGGCCTTGCCACCTGCTCACATTTGCACACAGAACGGATGGAAAGGCCCTTTTTTCCCCAGCTCTGCCATACAATGGTCTCTGCTGGCAGGTGACACTGCAGAATGGAGGAAGACTGGGTTAAAATCTACTGCCTTCCTTGCCCAGGAGAGAGCTGGTATGAATGTATGTTCCTCCAAATCAGGCATGTGCCTTGACTGCTAAGCATAAAAAGGAAAGGAGCTAAAGAGAGGGAATAAAGGGAGAGAAAAGGAAGGACAAGTAAGTGTTTCTTTTTTCCTTAATGATAATTGACCATTTCCTTGTATTAGCAATACGCAAAAATAAAAATCTCTGACTATAACCTGATACATGGATGCTTGTAGGAGCCCTCTTTGTTGCCTTTCACAGCCATGTTCAGCCTCAGATGGGCTTTGGCTTTCCAAACTTCAACCCAAGGACACTTGGAACATTCCACCTCCTGGGCGTTTGGGCTCATGGCCAGCTCAGAGCTGATGTAACCAGGGAAAGGCCCCATCCCATTTAGACAGTGGTTCTACTTCTCTCCTGGGTTATTTCGTCCCTGCTTCTCCTTTCTGTACATTTTGGGTTTATGTCGAAGTTCCATCAGGATCTCCTTGCACATCTAGCAGGCCTCTTGACATCATTACTTGACTTCTTTTTGTCAGGATGGAACATGCTTGGAAACTGAGGAAGTGGTTCGTGAAAATCAATCGGCTCTCCTGGATCTCTCTTCTCTCCAGGGCCATATCCCACGGTACTTTTCCAAACAAATTTTTGTCATCATTTTAAGATAACACTTCAGTGATGACTTTGCATCATTTGCCTCACTATTTGCTTTGGACTGCCTCTTTCAAAATAACCAATTAAATAAAATTCATATTTCGAGCAATACAATTAGCTTTTTTCCCCCGCATCGGGAAACCTAGAGGTTCTGTGCTGATCCCATGTAGTTTTCACAAAAATTCAGGACCACTAGTTTTGTGAATGGCTTCAGTCCTGCAAACCTGTTTAGCTGTGACAATTCCGGGCAAATTAAAATTTAATGCATGCTCAAGAACCTCAAAAAACAGTCTCCACATGAGATTAAGATCAGTCCAAGTAGATGTAATCTACAGTAATATGTTAATTCTGTCACAGAATGCAGATGAGTATTCCAGTAATAACCACACTCATGCTAATAAAACCAAGGTGTCTAGAGAGGATAATTGCTCTATGACCTTGCTGCTTTCCAGTGAATGACCTTGTAATATTGGAGAGTGAAGGTGATAGAAAATGTTCTGATACAATGTTTTTCTATTAGAGAATGATCCCAGAACTGGGACATTGCAGAAGGACATATATATTGTGCCGAAGAATTTGACACAAAATTATTTACCTTGTTTGTTTGAATAATTCTGAAATTTGTGACTTAATGTGATCACAGATCTCTGTTTGAACTAGTGCATCAGTATTTGAAATGCATGAGGCACAATATAAAGTTCAAATCAAGAAATTAAGTATGAAGACTTTCAATAAACTCATGACAATGTTTCTCACCCTTTTTTAATCTGCTCTTTGAAAATATTTACTTTTCATTCACAACATGAAGAAGGAATGAAAAGATACAATGTTTTTCATTTTTTAACTGCTGGTACTTAAAGGAGTGTATTAAGGCAAAATGCAGTCCAGCAACTCTCACATAGAAAAAAAAAGGTGTCGGGTTTATAATTTTGGACTTCTTTTTAATGTATATTATTAAGACATTGAGATAATAGCAGTGTTCTCATGGTTTGGGAAGAAATACCTGCATTCTACAGAGAAAACAGATGTTTTATCAAACTCTGAAGATAATCAGCATATTTACATACACACTTTTATGTTTAACTGCCAATTTCTGTTTCCCAATTAAAGTGGTTTATTTGACTGTTATCTTTAGCTAATTAGTACTTATTTTAGGGAGTGAATACAGAGTAGGTTTCATGGGAAAGTAAACTCATTGGCTTCAAGTAGGGAGAATAGCTTGATGGCTGAAAGAGAATTGCCCCAGATAATGAATTCCTGCGTGTTTTGTAATGTAACCTAATGTCTCATGCAGCTACCAAACTCCCAGATGGCCCAGCAGAGGCACATACTCATCAGGTGACATATTAGCCAATTTAAAAGATAATTAGTAAGCACCCCTGTTTCTGTATTCTTTAAGCATTAGGAAGATTCACATTCCACTCTTTTATGTACTGGCCTCCAATTCAAAACATATGGAGCAATTGTTTTTTTTCTTTTTCCTAGAGGTGCTGCTCTCCTGCTGCTCCCATTGACTTCACCATACACTTATTTGCTAAAGATGCTGCTGTGCATTTTGGCTCGTGCACCTTTGAATTTCCAAACATTTTCACTGTCAGGGTATCTGCTACTGCAGATGCCTCTTCCAGGTTTCACAGCAGGGGCAATTTATTTTTATCTTTCTTATAACAACAGCCCTGATGCTTTATTTCACCGAGAGGGATATGGTTCAATTACTGGAGGATGTCAGTGCTGGGTTAAGTGTTGGCATTGGGACAGGCCAAAAGTTTGGTTAAATTATTCACCAAAACCAGGATGCAGTTAAAGGATGTGCAGGAGATAGGCGTGGAGTGTGGCTTAATTCTGAACCATCGTATGGACCTGGCTCCATCTCTTTAGACAAGCGTCTTAAAACTGAGCCTCAATAAGCTGAGGGTATAAATGTGTATATATCTGAGTCTAGCTCTCCCTAAGGATTTAGGCTGGACAGGCTCTGAACCAAAGGGCGCAGCTGTTCTGTTCTGGTATTAAGTAGATCACTAGATTCCTCTCCCCATAACATTCCAGCTTGATTTCCTTCCCAAGCAACAAACAATGAAAGGTGTGAAGCCTTGGACCAACACTGTGGGAGGCATGAGCTGAGACCTCACCCTTCAACATCTGGATTTCAGACTATTTAGCCTGGGTCAGTTTTGTATGCCCCAGATTCCCACCCTACATTTAATTTTCCTACAGTATATCCACATCCATTCAAGCAAGTTTATAACATGAAGGGATTTGAAGTATACATACGTATACTTAATCATACAAAGCAACATACATAGAATAGTTGCATATACCGGACTCAGTTGTCTGTCTAAAAATATGTTTAGATCTTTTGATCACAGCTGCTCTCTCCTTCATTTTTTTTACTCAATTGCTTTTCAGTCATAAATTTCACTTTTTTTCAAATTTGCTCATACCTTAGTCTCAATTTTCTACCGCTAAAATCTTGACAGAACAATTTGTATAGATATTATAAACAAGGAATTTCGTTTTAATAGATTGTTACGCACCTACCACTTAGTCTCATATAAGTGCTCAGGCAGCAGTGGCAAGTAACAAAGTCCTGAGCCTACCTCTAGATCTGTAATTATTTCACATTACTCCTTTACATATATAATTTGGGCAGACCCTCAAACCTCTCCGCCCACTTGCTCTGTAGCATGTGGTTCCTGCCAAGTTCAGTGACATACAGGAAGAGCAGATGGTGATCCCACTGTTCTCCCCAAATTCGGGATCTGGGGCTCTTGCAAGACACTTATATTTCTGGACGGTTAGGCCTCCACTCCAGGCAAAACACAGGGTGACACTGAAGGGTGTTATTTTTCCAGGCTGTGGCAGAGATGGCACCTGGCTGATCAGCCTGGATGTTTCCATGCTACTCCTTATAAATGCTTGTGGAGAGTAAGGAGAATTTTCTGTCACAGTGATGTACCAATTACATATCTTCCCAGCCATCACAGGAAGAGGATTCACAGACTGTCCATTACAAACTCTTTGTCCTGTGTCTCATTACTGCACATGCTGCTGGCATGCAGTGACTCTTTTTTCACAGTTGGAAAGGTAGGATAAATGGTAAAAGGTTCCCTTCCCCATCTTCAGAAGTACCAAACCTGTTCAGTCCTAGTAAATTGCAATGTGCTGGCAGGGAGCAACGACTTGGAATTTCTGTCTCTGTGTCTTCTCCTGGAATACTTCCCAGCTGAAATCCTCTAGGTGCTTGCTGTGGATTGCAGGAATATAGGTAAATATCTGGATTCCAAGAGTTCCTTCTCCTACACTACTTCAAATTAAGGGCAACCATAAAGACTTCTGTGAAACACTGGTGGGAAAAAAGGCTCTGAGACTCAGGGGTGAAATTTTTCACAGCTGTGAATGTATATACAGCCAAGTGTTAAAACCTTGAAAAAGAGATTAAATGCATAAATGAGAGGCATTTCAAAGAGACAGAAACAGAAGTCTGCACAGCAATAATTAAGAATACTATGTAAAAGATGTTATATTGAAAGAGAAAATTTTTATGTCTCTGTGAATGGAACAAAATTTAAACCATAATTAGTCTTGTTGACAGACTAGCAATTTTGCCTATTGAAAGTTTATTGTTTATAAAAACTGGTATAGGAGTATTATGTTTAGAAAACTCTAATGATCACAGAGTCAATGGCTCAAATTTTGGGAAAAAAGGTTTCAATGTGTTGGAGGCCACATAACAATTATTTGACTTACAATTTACAACAAAATCATTAAACAGGTTTGTTCTTAGATACCTGTGACATTCAGTGCGAAGAGCCTCAAAGAAGTTTTGCTGTCCTTAATATCCTCAGGGATCTGTCAGTAAAATTTACTTTGAAGAGCAAAACTATCTCTCTGTGAAATCGGTAGAGTCACCCACACTGACTTCAGATTTCAGAGGGAGCTGCATCAGGCACTGGTGACCAGCTCTAAGGTTCAAAGTCATTTCGACAATTTTCAGCTAAAGGAGCAGTGTTCAGCAGGACACAGCTCAGGCCATAGGAGTAAATGCATTTACATCTGAAAACTTCTATATAACGTATAGAATATTTGCACTCCAATATTTATGAATATGTGTGGAAGGAACCTATACAGCATGTAGCAATGCAATACTCAGAAGAATGATGTCATTTTCAAGACATCTCAAATAAAATAAGTTGATAGATGTTCAGGGAGGTTTTGGGGTAATACTCTGAAAAATCTGTACAAATTACTCTTTCAATATGGCAAGTGTCATGCATAACTTCTAAGGAGTCATAGAATCCATAGAATGGTTTGGGTTGGAAAGGACCTTGAAGGTCATTTAGTTCAAACTCCCCTGCCATGGTCAGGGGCAGCTTTCACAACACCACATTGCTCAAAGCTCCATCCAACCTGGCCTTGAACTCTTCCAGGGATGGAGCATCCACAGCTTCTCTGGGCAACCTCTTCCAGTGTCACACCACCCTCACAGTGAAGAATTTCTTCTTAATATCTAATCTAAACCTGCCCTCTTTCAGTTTAAAGCCATCCCCCTTTTTCCTATCATTACACACCCTTGTAAAAAGTCCCTCTCCAACTTTCTTTTTTTCGACTCAGGACAGCCCAAGAGCTTTTTTAGTTTTGGTTTTGACCAAATATATGGAAAAGTGTTTTAATCTAAATTCTGAAATGAAGGCAAGGCTGGGCTTGATTCTGTTGTTTAGTGATAAAACATACATTTCTTCATGTTCTTCTGATGTTGCTTCATAGCTGCAACTAATGATGGATGTCACGTATGATTAGTTGAGTTTCAGCACACGACTGTGCTGAACTGAAACTGGGTTTGAAAAGGCGATCCTTAGGCAAAATTTTCCACACTGTGCAAGCAGTAAGGCCCTTCATGTTCCAGAGCTGGCTTGTAATTATAACTGTAGGTTCAGATTCAAGTCAAATGATTCAATATGAAGTACTTAAATTTTGAAGAGATTGTACACTGAGGTTCCATTACTCAGTCCTGCTTCCCTTTCCACATTCCCCTACACAGGAGTGCTTTGCAACTTTTTTATTATTATTTTCCATTGTAAGTAGTGCTCTTCTGGTTTCCTTTCCCTTTTTACTCTCATAATTCCTGAATGTATTGCTTTGTTCAGACATTAAAAAGCTGCAAATATTATAATAAAATTGCTTAAAATCATTGGAAAAGAAGGCGCACAGGACTTCACATTTCAGATCGTAAAACCAACACAAATAATTTAGTTCAAATTGGGAGGACTGTAACTCACTGTTCACCAGAGGGGCCTGCTGCTGATCTATATTTTATGGAACGTACATTTTTAATGAAAAAGGAACAGTTTTCCATTTTGAAATGGAATGAAATACTGATTGTTCTGTAATTTAAAAAGAAAAAAGAAAAAGAAAGAAAAAAGAAATCTCTTGCTGCTCCTGGCTGCAGCAACACACCTGATTGCTTATTTTCCTTGTAGGTCAGCCCTAACATCTCATTTCCCCTCTCCCTCAAAGAGAACTCTGCACCCCCTCATTTTTCCCTTCTCCTCCTTTATTTCCCCCCTCTTGACCCCTTTTCCACAGGTACGTCCCAGGACAATTGCTCCTTCCCTTGGAATGCCCAGACTTGCCCACAGTACTCTCCAGAGGGATGTTGCCTCCATGTCCATGCACGGCGGAAGAGATTTTCCATCTCAACACCCAAAGGGGCCAACTGTGTCCTGGGGTGCATCGGGCATGGCTTCCCCAGCGGCTTGAGGGAAGTGACTGTCCCTCTCTGCTTTGCACTGGGGCGGCCTCACCTCGAGTCCTGGGGGCAGTTCTGGGTGCCACAATTCAGGAAAGAGATAAAGCTATTAGAGAGCACCCAAAGGAAGCACACAGAGACAATGAAGGATCTCGAGGGGAAGCTGTATGAGTAGCGCCTGAGGTCACTTGGCTGGTTCAGCCTGAATAAGAGGAGATTGAGGAGAGACCTCATTGCAGTTACAGCTTCCTCACAAGGGGAAGAGGAGGGGCAGGCACTGGTCTCTCCTCTGTGGTGACCAGTGACAGGACTCAAGGGAATGACACGACGCTGTGTCATGGGAGGTTTAGGTTGGATATTAGGAAAAGGCTCTTCACGCAGAGGGTGGTTGGGCACTGGAACGGGCTCCCTAGAGAAACGGTCACAGTACCAAGCCTGACAGTTCAAGAGCATTTGGACAATGCTCTCAGGCACATGGTGGGACTCTTGGAGTGTCCAACACAGAGCCAGGAGTTGGATTTGATAATCTTTGTGGGTTTCTTCCCATTCAGCATATTCCATGTTCAGCATATTGTATGACTTGTCTTGGCCGTCTGTGCTGGACACCTCCACAATTTCATGCCTTGAACAGGAGTGTTACTCAGAAACCAGGACCCCCTTCCACAAATCCACGTGCCCTTCTTTGCCCGGGCCACTTTGGACAGGGCAGTCTAAAGAGGTGATTGCGACCCAGGGGCTAGAACAAGTGGGGTCTGTGCTGCAAGCTTTATCTGTCATTGTGGGTTTATTTTGATTTAGGGTAGCTACTCCAGTATTCTCAGATTGCCTTTCGCTCTTTTCAAGGGGGGTGTAGATTGATGGCATTGGCAAAACAACACAAAGAAAGGCAAACTGCAGATGCCAGCTCCCTGCCTGGCCTGAAGAGAAACTTTCTCCTTTCACAAGCACAGTACAAATGCCCAGTCATCCATTCCCTAGCAGGAATAAGGGAGAAATTATCCTAGAATATGGCCCGATGCCAGCATATTACAAAGATCCATATACTATACGTAGTGGCACTGCACTTTGTATATTTTGAATCTCAAACGTTTTTGCGTGAACCTCTGCCGGGTCTCTTTTATCAGCCATGGGCGCTTGTGAAAGGCAAGGGAAAGATTTAGAAGGCAAATTAACAAGAAACCTTCTCACAGAAAAAACCTTTCCAGGGGCTAAAATCAGATGAAACAAAACTCTAAGCTGCTGCTCTATCTCCCTCTAGCGAAGCAGCAGTGCCCAGGAGGGGCATTTTGCTGCATGTTCAGGCATTCATCCACCAACCACAGCTGGTTTTCTTTTATTCTTTAGCCTTATTGCACATACTGCCATACTCTTCCTCCAAAAACATACTAACTAACAACAAAAAAAATTCAAACTAAAATCAAGCACAAGATCTGCACAGCACACAAAATTTTGAATATAGCTTTTGCTCTGTTGTTCTTCTCATATTCTTTTCTTTCAGCTCACAGGAGTGGTGACTAAACCTTTTCTGATGATTGCAAAACTCCAGGTGTTTGAAAAAGAAAAATCACTCCATATTTATTTCTACTAACAAAATGTAAGCAAGATGAATGAATTAATAAATTTTGATGACAGCATCTAGGCAGCCATTGTTATTACTGTGTAAAATCTGACTAGTAAATGGAATATGATTATTCCACTTTAAAGAGTATGTTGGAGAATGTTTGGCTCTTGTCTCTGTGTCAGCTGCATCACAATTAATTTTGTGTTACAGAAAGTAGCAGTATGGAGACCAGCAGCCAATGTAATTATTTATATCCTCCTGATACAATCTTACAGTGCAACACCATGTCAAAAATAGTGATTCATGTTATGTGTCATATGCCTTCTCTTTGAAAGGCAGACAGTATATGCACATGGCCACGCAACACCCTAAAACAGATTAGTGTGCTCCTACTGGTTTAAAGCCAAGATTACCTTAACACTAGTCTGAAACTTCATATCTGACCGGCAAGTACAGCACATGAGACATTTTCCATCCTGCACTCATTGTAATCTTGAGGTCCTTATTTTTTTCTGACTGTAAAGACAAAAGCAGAATCTGACTTCTCGCAATTGGTGAATTGTTCCTGTGGAAGTAGGAAAGCCAGAAGCCAACTTGCAAACTCCCCAGCTGCTACGAGGTCCAGATCTCTGTTTTGGACTGGTCCTTCCTCAACACTGCGTTGCCATTTGTTCACTCCAAGGAGCATGCTCTTCGGTCACATTTCAACAGGCCTACGCAGAGAAAATCTGTTTCTATCTTTACATCCTACAGAAGGGCAGTATTTTTCTAAGACAATAATTTGAAATCAAGAGGGAACACTTAACCAGTTCCGCAAGGTGGCATCTCTCTCTCCCATCAAATATGTGATTAACATATAGCAGGAGAGAAAGTGAGTCCCAAGAGGGTAATGAGAGAAGACTAATGCTACCTTTACATCATGGTTAACCTGTAACAAGAATCCATTTAATCCTGGGGATTTGTTGAGCCTTTTCAATAGAACATTTATTCAGCTACAGATTGATTTTCAAATATGTTATCTGGCTCTTTCAAGGACGAGTGGTGCTTCTAATCAGTTCCCCCACAAAATTAGATACTGTTTACACACTCTAACTGCAAACATCCTTGACTTGTGGAGATTTGCATTCCACACATCTCTGTTGTTTTTTTCTTCTGGTACTGTTATGGAATTATAGAAGCAGGAGACTCAACTGCCTACATTAGTGAAGTTTTCTTTTTTTCTTTTACTGTCTGTCTCTGCTTTATATATTCCTGACATGCGCTAGATTTTTTTCGAAACATGCTCACTTAATTGGTGTTAGTGGTTTGCTCTGCTGAAGGGTGTACTGTAAGAACGTACATTTTAGAGAGGAAAAGGAAATCAATTGCTTTCTAGCAGTCTGTACAAAGTTTTCAGTATTCTACCTTATATTCTATTCAATATCCCACAGGAGACAAAAAAATGAGTGAAAAATCAGTGGAAATAATGTTACGAACTGCAATACTACATGTTACATATATTATGTTCACATTATATGTATATAAAGTTTTTGATAGGTAAGTCTTCAGCTCCTCTTTCTTCCAGAAACCCAGCATGGTGGCAAATTCCTGCAGGTGGTTTTTGCCATTGTTGCAGTAGGGCCTGAAGGAACTCAAAACAGCACCTGCCCCAGGCTGTCTAAAGACAACTTAAAATAAAAATCATAAAGATGCAAAATGTTGCTTCTTGGATTTCCCAAATGTGTCAATTGACAAGGTCATGAGTCAAATCAGGTGGGATCTGCAGAAAATTCAACCTCCTGTATTGGTACTTTGGGTAGTGCTTGAAAGGTGACAGAAAATCAGTAATTTATTACCTGTGTTTCAAATTTCAGCTTCTAAAAGTGACGAGTTTCCAGGGTTTGTGACACTTAACTAATAAACACTGTCTCATTTCTCCATTCTAGGGCATCAGGTTAGCTCTGACTCACAAGAAAAAATTCTGCTATTAGGTAATAAATATCATGACCTGCAACTCTCAGCCCCTATTACTCACAAGGATGATGACTCCTTAAGAGCTATATTATTTATTTCAGCAGCCACCAGTAGAATAGACAGGAGAGTGGGGTTTGCATGTAAATAGATCTGAGCTGATTGCTTTTAGGTTTGTAGCTAATTAGGAAATTTGGGGACCTCTGATACTAATCTATTTAACGTCGAGAGAAAATCTTTGCAAGAGAAAACATTACAGTAATGAAATGCCCTTTGCATGCAGCTCTGATTGCTGGTGGGTATGGACAGTAAAACAGTCAGACCCGCTCTGCTGCTCTCCCTCTGCCTCGCACAGACAAATGCACGGAATCGCAGGTGGGAACCTTCCCCATCCCTTTTCAGAAGCAATTGGCTTAATCGTCTGGCCGGCAGGTGGAACCCTCCTACTTCTTTTTCTCTTACAGTTTCACTCGAAATTGAGAGAAAGGCAGCCTCTATCCTTTTGCCGGCTCTGCTTCGCCGGTGGGGCAGCCCTGCTCGCTCTCCTCGTCTCTGATCCCACTGTCTCTGTCCCCAGGAGGTGCATAGGACCTTTCAAGAAAGGGGGAGATAAAGCTGTTTCCCAGGAGCTACATTTCATTGCCTGACCACAAATGCAACTCTGACATACTGTGAAAATACAACGTGCCATTAAGGTTTTCTGACAAAAGTGTGTTAGTTTTCTCCCCTAAAGGGGTTTACAAGAAACCTGGAGAGGTACTTTTTACAGGGAAAGGGGTAATGGCTTTAAACTTGAAGTGGGTAGTTTTAAATCAGCTATAAGAGATTCAAAGCAGTATCTGGTCAAAAAGTTCTAGGAAACCGATTAGTGCTTTAGCTTTTAAAGCCCGAGCATTCAACACCTTTCACACAGGAATTCTTATTTAGGCAGAGTTTTACACTGCTTGTGCAATACAGTTTCTTTATTATTGCCAGCATCAGAGCAGCGCTGATGCTGCTACTTGTGCTAGGATTGTTAAGTGAACAAATACAGATGTTCCATTTCTGATGCTGCCAGTTAGAGACATTCTACAAGCTGAAAACTCACAGAAATGCCAACAGAAAAAAATAATAGTGGGAATTTAAGTTCAGCCATTGGTCAGTCAGAAGACATTAGACATTGGAAGAAAAAAATCTTAGCTGCAACCCCTTCATCACCAAATGACGAATGCACAGAATTATTCTTTTGGATTTCAAAGTTTAAAAAATTATTTGGGAAATAAAAAAGGGAAGATTTTCAGAGCAGTATGAAGTTAGCTGTGCTGCCTATCCAGTTTGCTTTAGGAGAAAATATAAACACCTTATAGTAAGTTATAAACAATAGCCTACTGCAACAAAACATGGAGTAATTTGCAGTGATTCACTTACTTTTCTCCCTTCAAACACATCACATTATCAGAATATTTATTCTGCTTGTCACTAGAAAAATATTTGATTGGTTAATATAAAATAATAATCAGCTCCTTCCATTGCTGATTTCACCTGACAATTAATTGCTAGTTGATACTTCTGTTGAGTTCTGTCTTTAGTCAAAATGAACTATTTTTCTTATTTTAAAATATTTACGACAAATCAGTCGCACTTACCTCTGGAGTCATTCTAACCGTGTGTAACCAGCAAGGCCTGGAGCAGTAGGGTCATGGGCAAAGAATGTTGCTGCTTCTTGGCAGTTGATCTGTGTCCTCACATCCCCCTCTCCCCTCCACCCAGCTGCGTGCTCCACCAGCCTTTTTCTCCTAAGCGATATTGCATTGCAAATGCATCTACATCATCTTTGCTTTTAGCACTACTGGTCCAGAGATTTTTCCTTCCCATTTCATCCATGTGTGTCTGCTTATTTTATCTGCAGATGCATTAGCTTCACATTTCCAAGTTCAGCATCACTCCTTCCTCAAAAATACTTGCAACTACTCCCCAGTCTCCTTTCTGTGAAGCCCTATCACTCCTAAGGGTTTCACTGTTTAACGCTCTCACTCCTCTTTTTATGTTTAAATTTCTTCTGCGAGACCAATCTCTTATTTCCTGGCCTGCCTCAAAAGAATACATAATGCAAAGAATAAGAGGCATCAGTTTTAAGCTCTTTTGGAATTTTTGCTTCATTATTCATTGTTCTTCATGAGCTAACAGTTTATTCTCAGATATTAAAAGAGATATTGCCTCCACAACTACATTAAACACACATCATATGCTTTACATAATCTTATATCAAAATTCTTATTTTCTCCTTAAATGATTAGTTCACTACGTTTTTTTCTTCTACTTTATCACTGCAAATTACTTCATGTTTTGTTGCAGTAGGCTATTGTTTATAACTTACTATAAGGTGTTTATATTTTCTCCTAAAGCAAACTGGATAGGCAGCACAGCTAACTTCATACTGCTCTGAAAATCTTCCCTTTTTTATTTCCCAAATAATTTTTTAAACTTTGAAATCCAAAAGAATAATTCTGTGCATTCGTCATTTGGTGATGAAGGGGTTGCAGCTAAGATTTTTTTCTTCCAATGTCTAATGTCTTCTGACTGACCAATGGCTGAACTTAAATTCCCACTATTATGTTTTTCTTTTGGTGTTTCTGTGAGTTTTCAGCTTGTAGAATGTCTCTAACTGGCAGCATCAGAAATGGAACATCTGTATTTGTTCACTTAACAATCCTAGCACAAGTAGCAGCATCAGCGCTGCTCTGATGCTGGCTCTGCTAAAGAAAGAACAGATCCAGAGTCCCCCCTCTTTATGGCAATGTATAAATAATCTCAACTCCAGAGGGAGATGCACCATGTAAACACACAAAAAGCAAAGCTCCTTATTGCAAAAGAAGATATATATCCGTAGAATATGTCATTAAATAATGATGTCTTTGCTGTCGGCGAAGTCCCTTGTCAGCGAAAGGGGAAGCCACACATGGCAGGTGGCAGAAACATAATTTTGGTTAGGAGCACAAATATAAGATACCATTGCATAAAGTAGTGCAATTGATTTGTAATGTGTCAGCACTGTTGTGGTAACTCTTTGTGTTTATAAGATAGTTGAGAGACAACTTATCCCTAAGCAAAACTGAGATAAAGCTGATGCACATCCAGAAATGAAACAGTATATGTCAATGAGCAATAGCAGTAGAATAGATATGGCAAATCCACTCCCTCCTGAATGTGGTGTCCATGCCTGTTAAGACCTCCTGGGGTACAAAGTCCTTGATGATTAGAATGCATGAATGTCTAACCTGAACTGGAAATAGGTGCCCATCTTCTATAGCCGGGTCTGGATACAGTTTTGCTCTGAGGTCACTGAGAATTTAAACGAAGAGCCTCAGCTTATCCATAGCACCCACACAATGCTTATAACATGTCAATACTTTCTGTCTACATTAGGACTGAATTGTGAATTGGAAGAAAAACAATTTTTTTCTATATTGTCACTTATTTTTTTACTATCTTATTTTGCTGTAAATAGTTGTTTTCTCAGATAAGGTTTAGAGGAAGGGGACAAAATAAATAGTATTGTTCTGTCCTTTTTCTCTTTCCACCTGCGAATATAGAATATATTTGGTGAGATCCAAAACCATTATTCATGGAGGCAGCAAAAAGCTAGGTTTGTAATGTGTAAATTTAAGGGCACTTGGGCACGATAACTGAGAGGTCTGGGCACCTTCACAACAGCTGCAGAAACACTAACAGTGTTGATATTTTCTGCTCAGCCTTGGGAGGAAGCTGATCTCTTTTCTGTGCTGTGTTTGCACACATATTAATTACCAAACGAAGATATTGGTCCTTGTGCTAGAGAAAATTATTCTTCAGAAAAAGAGTTCATTCCTATTGTGGCCTTTCCAGAGAACATCCATTCCCAGAAGTGGACACCTGAGCAGGTCCAGACCTGCAGCAACATGCAGGATTCTCCAGAATAGCTGGGCTGCAGCTCCATAAGACATCACTGCTTTCCAGCTTGGAAGCACGTTTAATACAGTGAGGACTAGAGAAGGAAGTACAGATCTGAGGGAGATGGTAACCCCTCCAGATTGTAAACTTTCAGGTGTGGACAGTCTGGTTGTACTTTTACTGGGTATTGCTGCCCTGACCCCTGCCCAGAGCCTAACACTGAATAAATAGAAGAATTATGATGATGACCTTGGGAGATTGACCTCTTGAAATCATAAGACTCACCAGACATTTCTGTTATCTTCAATGCAGGTTAATAGAAGGATGCTTGCAATCTATTGTAGATTCGCTTCCCTTCACTAACTAGGTTGTGTGCACTACCCAGAATGCTGACCATGTTCTAAGCTTCATAACGCTATACAAAAGAGGTCATCAAGCTGTTGCACACTTTCTATTTTAAAATGACCATAGTAAAAGTGCAACAAGAGTTGCCTATGAAAAAACCCTACAACCTTTATAAATCCAAGCGATTTCTCTGTTTTTCCCTCAAGAAAGATACAATACAACATGTCTGTAAAATCTTGTTATCCCAAGACCAGATAGGATAAAGAGCTTAAAAACCTGGTTCTATTTTTCACAGTCTACTTCTAAATAAAAGGCCTGAGGAAGAAGTGAAAACAGTATTTCTCTTCTCTTTGCTCTTCTTGAATGATCCAAGGGATAGAAGCCATGTCAGTGTTTCTCTGATGTCTGGTCATAGAACTAAAGAGTGAACTTCCCATTCTTGCCCCTTTCACCCACCTGGGGAAAGGAAACCTTTCCACCAAATGTTGAGGGGAGCAGGCAAGGGTTTTGTTTCCCCACTGGCTCTGTTGGGGGTCATCACTGCGTGGCACTGCAGGAACCTTCCCTTAGCTGTGGGTGCTGCTTGCTGAGTAATTATCTTCTCTAATTCCAGGCTTTTCACACTCCAGAAGATATCATACACTTGGCTGTAATCTTTATCAGTCTCAAGTGGCTCTTCTCACATGAAAGCCTTGGAATCACAGTACCTTTAAACTGCTTCTTTCTCTTTCAAGTCCTAGAGGAGTTTGAGATGCAGACAGATGCAGCTTTGCTTTGTGTTCCTCAGCAAGGGACCCACCTTGACCCCAGGCTCAACACTGTAGATGCACAGATGATCTCTGTAGACATCATCCTGCAATGCCACTTCCAAATAATGGAGCATACAAAACCCCTGCAACTCATCAGACTCACAGAAATCTTCCTTGGGTCCAGAATGCAAGCAAGAAGCAGGATGAGAGGATCTGTGATACCATATCCTGTTACATTTACTTACTTCCTGTGTCTCTAGTACCATTGCTGCACCATGCAAGGCTTTACCTGCCAAGTGTTTGTGGCAGATCCAAAGGAATAACCCCAGAGATTGTATGAAAATATAGTATTTCACAACCACAGTGTAACTTCCCAAAAGTATGCCTGAAACACAAAAATATTCTTAAATAAAATGGACAGAAATAAAAGTAATTATGACAGTACAATCCTTTTACCCCTTCTCTGTTTTAATTAAATTTTAGTACCTCAAAGCAGATATCAAATGAATCTTAGTACTCTTACTGCAGGAGACTGGCGCTTTTAAAACACTGAACCTTGATGCTCTATCTTAAAAACACTACGACATCAGGATTCTTGGGCCAAAATTTGGCTCTTTGTTATGGACATCAGAGTATTTTTTTCAGAAACAAACATTTCTAAGAAATGAGCAAATGAAACATTCTTCAAGGCCAAATGCCATTGGACCGATTAGATGGACAAGGCCAGGTTGGATGGGGCTTAGAACAACCTGTTTTTGTGAAAGGTGTCACTGCCTATGGCAGAGGGGTTAGAACTAGATGATTTTTACAGTTCCTTCCAACCCAAATAATTCTGTGATTCTAGGCTTCTACCTGGAGGAAAAAAAATATTTTAAAGCAACTTTGCCTTTTTATGCCAAATAAAAGCTGAAGAAATCACCAGATTCTATAAGAAAACAAGAATCTACAAGAAAACTTAATTTTCCAGCAATTTTGGGAATTGCCAAAGTAGCTGAATTCCCTCAGTGGAGTTTGGGATACAAACCTACATTTGCTGAGCTGGGAAATAATCACAACTCTCTTAGCAGCTTCCTACTTCCACTAATATAAAACAGATACACAATCAGAGCCAGTGTCACACACCAACCACTTGTGCTTCTCACAATCTCCAAGGTCTGAACCTCCATTAGGGATTCATTTTACAATACTGAGACATTAATTCTCACCCATGATGAGCATTGCATGTCGCTGACAGAAAAGCAGCAAGGATTTTCGGGGATATGAGATCACACCTATTAATAGACAGGCAGCCCTCAAATGGGGTGCCAGCATATAAAGCAGCAGCCTGCTTAGGGAAACGGGTGGTAGGAAAGAGATGGGAAGCTCTCGTGTTTGAGGCGAAGGTGGGTTAAATGAGACAAAGGCATTTTAGGCAGATTAAATGAAGGCAGAAGGGAGCTGTCCTGCCTGGGACAGGAAATTAAAATTGGGAGCATATGGCTGTAGGGACATAGGAAAGGAGTGACAGGCGGGCAGGGAAAATTCCCTCCCACCGAGCTCTCCTCTGTGCCTTCATTCCTGCGCTGCTGAGCAGAGTTTTTCCTGACAATTCCTATTACCACCTGGTGATTTATAGTCATCTGTCTCTCAGATGAACCAAAACACATCTCTTCTGATGGACTGTGTTCTGCAAAGCATGAGGTTTTACAGTACAGCTGCTATGTGTTATCCCACACAGCAAATGTGAGAATATTTATGTAGGTTTTTTAATACAACAAATATATTTCCCCAGATGCTCTTGACTGAGCATATTGCTAATGGGAGTGTGTTCAGCTTTTCAGAATAAAATGTCTTTAGAAAGGAGAAGATACCAAAAAGCTCAAGAGTCCAAGGTGAGTTTTTAAATGTAAAACAAGCTTTCAGCTGCACTTGCTATCCTTTCTTGTCAAAACTGCTCAAAAATCTACACTACAATATTTCTCATTAGCTCCTTCTTCTTAAACATGGCAATATCCAGAGGAGATGGATCACAGTAGAAGAGAGGTTTAGATTAGATGTTAGGAGGAAATTCTTTACTTAGAGAGTGATGAGGCACTGGAACAAGTTGCCCAGAGAAGCTGTGGATGCCCCACACATGGATCCCTGGAAGTGTTCAAAGTGAAGTTGGATGGGGCATTGAGCAACCTGGTCTAGTGGAAGGTGTCTCTGCCCATGGCAGGAAGGCTGGAGCTAGAGGATCTATATGGTGCCTTCCAACCTAAACCATTCCATGATTCTATGAATTTTTAAACCTATGGATGCCAGAAACTCAGTCTCAAAAGGCACTTTTGGAAGATTTCCTAGTGAGTACAGCTTCCAGATTACACTAAAGGAATTAGGTGATCAGCTGATTTTAATTTCACCAGATCTGTATATTAAATATCCACTAAACAAACGAAATCTAAGGGGTACATGTGAAGATTTTGTAGTTGTTCTTGTTGTTGTTAAGAGAAATTCCTTCCAATTCAGAAGCTAAAGGCTAAACCAGAATGGAATAGAGTCTAAATGGCATCTTGGAGTGCCTTCTTGCAAATACCCCTTTACAAATAAGAGTACATTATAATTTTTATATGTTTTCTTACGTGCTGGGTACTTGCTCCCGATATCTGCACGTGCTGCAGGAAAGTTTGCATTTCCCAGGCTATGTTCATAGCTTGAACAGAAATAGATTTTTAACTCCAGATTTTATTTTCATATCTTCACCATCACTACAAAGAGCTCAAACTTCAGGTAATGCACATCAACAAAGTACCGTGAATATCTTGGAAGCATGGTAATTCAGAGCAGTGGGAGATCTAGTCTTAGATTGTAATTGAACGGGGAAAAAGGGGTCTGATCAGATTTACAAATCTGGTACAGATTACTGATTTTGTTTAGTATTTTAGTATTTTACAGGCATGAATAAAAGTCCTTCTATAAGCAAACCTATTTGTTAAGAATTATGTCGTGATTAATATCTCCTCTACAAACTTATTTGTGTCTCAGATTTTAAGAATGGCGATCATTTGTGTTACTGCCACAGCCTCTGTTTGCTCAATTGATTGCCTTGTTATTGTTTTTCTGTCTGCTCATCTATACAAGGGAAATGATCTTGTCCTTTCGCCTTTTCTGCCTTTCTCAGATCATTTAACAATGAGACACACTTTCCATGTAGCTCCTTGTGATGAAAAAGGGGAAAAACTGTGGGGAGGGGGACAGAGGACCGAAGTCAGTGCCTGATTCATACAAAGTAACTTACTTTCTGACAGTGATTTTGTTTCCCAAAAGTCTTTTTCTTTTCCAAAAATTGTTGTGTTCATGGTTAGATCCATTTCTTTTTTTTTTCCCACGGGGTCATACTTCACAGTATGTTCAGTACCACAATATAGCTTTATTTGAATCTGAAAATGCTAAGATTGTGTTTGTATTTGGTATAATAGAATAAATAAAAAAACCCTAATGATAAAGCAAAACCTTATTTTTATTGTAGTTACCATTAAATGGACAGAAAGTTAGCAAAAGTATAAAAAATCATTCAACTCCCACTTCTTTGACGCTTTAAAAAATATTATTTAAAATTGTATTGCCACTTTATTCCTGAAAACCCAAATTTGTCTGCAATAGAGTTTAGTGAGGATCCTCTTGAGCTGTGAGGGTGTGTGCTGGACTGCAGCCCAGACCACGTGCCTGCTCAGGCAACACTCATAGTTTGGTGCCACCCCCATATGCCACAGTTTGGGGTGCTGGGGGCAGTGGTTGCTGTTCACCCCTCCCACTGACTGAGAAATGGGCAAGGGATTGGCACATAGCTGACACCAACTATCCAGACATGTTACCTCTGCTTTCTCTCTAGCTTGACAGCACATGGGAGCAAAGCCAGAACCAAAGTGGAAATATGCCTGTGTGAGGAGGGGTTCCTTCCCTTCCATGTGCCCCACAATGGCAACGTGCATCTGCCCTGACACAAGGAAACTGGGAGGCTCACATGATGTGCGAGTCCCACAGGCTTAAGCAAATATAAATATCCAGTTCCCTGAGTGGTAACATGTTAGTATGCAAATTATCTGTGGCACTAAATTGTAAATGATGACTGAACAGTACAGCATGGTGTGGGTAGTAGTTAGGAAAACCATAAACAGTTGCATTTTATTTTTCTTAATATATCTGTCACTTATCTAGCACACTGGTATAGGACAGTACAATACCATTTTACTTCATCTAATCAGCTTCCAGTGGTACAAGCCATGACACATAAAATAATATTTCTGTGATCTGTGACTCTTCCCCCTGTGCGAGTGAACCAGCAATAAATAGAGAGAGGAACAAGGCAGGAGGGGGAATGGCCCCTCAGCATAGGCTGGCTACTGAAGAGCATGATGCAGTCTAGACATAAAATGAGACTGTCACAAACCATTTCCCCCGAAGCAATATAGAAGCAGAGAACCAAAATGTGTCCATTGGTTTTTCTTATTTGCTATTATTATAGCAATGCCATACTCTGAAATGAGGGGAAACAATGTTGATAGGAGGAGAATCACATAAAGAGAGAGGGGAGGGG
>VZTG01003068.1:747985-761565 GCA_013397845.1 Melanocharis versteri
AGAGGAGAGGAGAGGAGAGGAGTTGATCCATGATGTCCCCAGGCGGGTCTAAATTCTGTTGCAAGGATTGTGGAGGTGTTCTGGGAGACTGGAAATGCCACAACAACTTCCTTATGATGAAGAATTAGTACTTTTCAGTATTAAATGTTAGATTTGTGAATAGATAAGTGGAACAGTTGGGTTTTTTATTTTGAAAAGAAAAAGGAAATAAATTTTAAAAATCAATGTTTCTTGTACTTTGTGTTATTATCCACAGTTTTCCAGTTTCAAGCATACCATAGATATAACTAAATTGTCTACCATTCTGGTGCTGTAAATGAGAAGAAAAGCTGAAAGCTGTAGCAATTGCATGGCCTCCTTTCTGGCATACAAGGAGTTCAGAAAACAGCTTTGCACTCTTGGATAAACATCTCATTGTAATCTACTGGGATAATATTTCATTCACTAATGTGGATGGAGAGGCGCAGAGAGAGGCTGAAAAGAAGTCCATGCCATAGAACTCTGGCAATAAGTGAAAGTGCCTATAGAAAGAGCTTAATAATACGAAATTTCCCACCAAAGTGAGGGAGACAGAGAGCGCTCAGTACATACTCCAGTCTGTGTCTAGAAGAAAACATCCCTCTTCCTTGGCTGTGCAGTCTAGAGAAAACTCAACTTTTGGCTCCAGTAGATCTATCAGATGCCTAAAACTGGGTAGCACATTTTCAGCCTTTACCTCCAGTCATTATCAGTCATCCACCTCATTGGTTGAGTTTAGAGCATCCTTCCTATTTCCCAACGCAGAACTGTTGCTTCAGTTACCTGCAGACTCAAGAGGACAATAGTGCATTAATTTTTTCTGCATTTGATTTTCATTGGACTGATAAGAAAAAGAGGTTTCATTCAAAGCAGACCCCAAATACAAAAGAGGGAGTTTTATATACTTTTCTTTTAATCACCTGATCCTGTAATGTAAACTTTATCTCCACCTTTCACTCTGTTTCAATATTATATTCACTCTGTATCAATATATATACCTAAAAAAAGGAACTGGTTTTTTTTAATGGTAGTTGAATTAAAACATATTTTCAGCTTTCGGCATCTCTTTGAGTAATGTCACTCTTTTTCATTGAAATTTTTTAATGAAATAGATGTTGAAAAATGAATAAACTAAAGAAGTATAACCAGCATCCTAGACAGTGAGGAGAATGTGAAGCTAAATCAGTTATGGTCTCAAATGTAGTACCCTTGGCAGAGGC
Source organism: Melanocharis versteri (assembly GCA_013397845.1). Classification (NCBI taxonomy): domain Eukaryota; kingdom Metazoa; phylum Chordata; class Aves; order Passeriformes; family Melanocharitidae; genus Melanocharis; species Melanocharis versteri. The sequence goes on from VZTG01003068.1 coordinate 749,224, forward strand.
TTATATTTGAGGTATAAAATGCATGCAGAGGAAGTTTAATCTGAGGATTTTTGTCATTTGGTTGTATTTCAGTATGAGTGGAAGTATTTGAACAACTCAGGTACTATCTATCATCTGATGGCTTATCCTGCAGGCAAATGATAAGTTGTGTGGAGCTTCCCAGCAGTGTCCCCACCCCTAGATATTTAATCCTCCCCCAAAGACATTCTTGATGCTTGCCCAGTTGCTTGCACAGTACTTAGTGTCAGCGTTTGAAGGCTTTGTCTGGATAAAAAACAGGTATCTGCAGCGGCTAAGTCTGCTTCTGAAGCAGTTACCCCAATGATCCTCTCTAACCACTAGAAAAAATATTATAAGACTGCAGTTTGCTTGTCTTTAGCAAATGTCTTCAAAGATTCAGGTGACCTGCACCTTTCACTTAAAGTGAGCACACGCTTCACTGACCACGAAGGGAGTCCAGAGTGACTAAGTCACATGAAGAGGTCTCTGATGTTTTTGTCTGAAGTTGGGTAAGAAGGTTTCATTTTTTTGTTAAGATTGGTACAGTTGAACCACAGACACTATCTACTGCCACCACAGTACCTGGGTTTGATACAGGCTTTCAACTCACTTAATGGATAATTTAATTATTGTCTAAGTCATTCTCCACTTAGATCAGAATAGAGAGAAATTAAAATCTTTGATAGGATTTTGGTGTGTTTTGGAGGGCTTTTTTAATAAATGCAGCATCTCATATCCCATGTGCTTTCACATGTCTGTTGTGTGGAAGTCCCACTTCCCAGTGAGACTGTCCAGCGTCCATTTTCTCCACTGGAAGGCAGGAAGAGAACAAAATAGTCTGTATGTTTGATGAGAAGCTATTTAGTCCGTAATAATTTAATGACTGTGACTTAACAAGTAGGGGCATCATAATTAATATTGTTTTGACCATTATTTGCAAAGATGGGTCCCTCATTATGTTTTAAGGGTGTCTGCAATACGCCTGACATTATTAAAAACAAACTAACAAAACCTACAAAACGCTCAAAACAAACAAGCAAACAAACAAACAAAAAGAAAAATACAGTCCTTACATCAAATAGTTAACAGTTTCAAAGTAGTTTATTTAGCCGGCAAAGCATGATTTATTTCATTTTTCATTGCAGCGTTTTCTAGGGTCTCGGAACTTATGAGACCTTCACACACCATAATCTCTCCCTCCTTGCGCCCAACACACGGGTTATTCGGGTGATTGAAGCTGATCTATGACACCACTGACAGGCTGTACTGCCGGCTAAGAGGCGTTTCAGACAATCAGACTCAGACCTTTGGGAGGCATTAGTTCCCGTGGGTGGGTCCCGGGTGCGGCTGAGCCCGCCCGTCACCGCGGCTTCTGTCCATGGTGCTGATGCCCCCGGGCGCCTGCCTCGGTCCGACTTCCCTAAACTGCAAGAGAGAGGCGGAGAAGAACAAAAAGAAAGTAAAAATAATACTTTTACTAGAAAGCCAGTGAAATTTTGGTGTAAATTTTAGTGAGAGAATTTTAGTGTGAATTAATTTTATTAATCTATAATAATCCTTATGCTATACACATAAGAATTTTAAATAACCAGCCATTCAGTAATTATTCTGCTATTATAAATACTAACACAATTCTTTGCGCCAGTTTATATTTCTTGGAAGAAAATCACAAAACCAGTCTACAAATTACAAACAACACATTCAAAAAAAAAAAAAAAAAGGAAGAAAAGAAAAATTAATTCTAAAAGAGAAGTATGTGCCTTTCGCTTTTTTTTCACCCATGTGTTGATATTTTTGATTACTCTAAGAAGAGATGGAGAGACCAGTATATAACCGTATATACTGGTTAAGCCAGTACATAAACACGAGGCACTCTATTGAAGCACTAAGTCAGAGTCAGGAGGTGAGCAGGAAGGGCTGCTAAGTTTCAGAAGAGCCTCTCATTCGTTGATATAAGTTTCATCCATTTCATAGGTGAATCCCTTCCTTTTATATCGTTTGGAAGTTACTCCAGGTTTGCAATCTTCTGCTAAAGCACACAAGGTCTTTTTCTTGTTCTCATTACTTCTAACAGCTGGATGGATAGCCTGTATACCACAGAGCTTGTAATAAATAATGAATCACTTTGAAACATTGCTTTCATGAAAAGCCACATACAAATATGGTGTTTACTTGTAATTTGTTTAAGTTATAAAAACACTAGCTGAAAGGCTGACTTCCCAATAAATCTGCTAGAGTACTGGGTAATGGAGCCTAGCTTCTTTCCTTTTCTTATTTTTTAATTTTTCACCTCAGCTAATTTATGAGCCCTTTCCAAAATCACACTCTAAGGCACATTTTTTTTAGCAAATTCCCCAAGTGAAATGCATCTATGGAATTGTCACCAGGTTTGCTCCAATTTTTAGTATCAGTTTTTCCTAGTTTCAATTCAAAGAACAACAAATAATAGAAAAATACCAGCTTTCATGATAATTACATTTACTTCCCAAATGTGTCAAAGCACTAATACCTTAAGGATCAGTTAGTGAGCTCAGTTATTTCTTTTTTTTTTCTTCATAATTAAAAAAATAGAAGTAATTATTCTAATTTAAAATTTAATTATTTAAAACTGCTAAAGAATGTTGTACTGACAGTGTCAGTTTCATCAGAGCTTTAGTAACATTCATGTATTTTAAACCAGGTGCTTAAATCTTTTACGGATTCACAGACTGGTTTAGCTATGCAGGCTTCCTTTTTTCTTGACCTGTTCTGACCCGGGTCTGCAGGAACCACAGATCTTGAAAGGTCACATTCTCCATTCTTTCAGCACATCAAGATTAGCAACTGACCACAATTGTGATGGTGAGGTTTGGGGTTTTGACACATAGAGAACCTCGAATGCTTTGCCAACAGCACCAAGAGCCCAAGAATTAGCGGTAGGTACAAGGTTTCCTGGTCAACATTGGCCGTTCCAAACTCAGTCTACTTCCAAAATCCTTCCTTCTGTGATCAGATGCTCTTTTATCAAGTACTCTCTGTCTCACAACTGTATTATTTTGGTCATTTACACTCTGCTTTACAGACCAAGACTCTCGTAACAAACCTACGGTGTTTGGGGACTTCATTTTGTTTCTATAATTCACCTTTTTTTTACGTACTGATACAAGTTTCACTGAAGTCAGCTACAGTAATTCTGTCAGGCCCTGAAGCAGCCTCTTTGAATTGGGATTGTACACTTACTGGTATACAGAATATACAAGAGGTATTAATTGTAATTTTATCAAAATAGATTTGTGTGCCAAAAGCTTCCTTACTGCATTTAAAGTGCACACTCAGATTGGAGAAACACAGAAACAAAAAGGTGGGGTTTGGATGAAAGCATTCTTAAATGAAAGACGAGGTAAGACATTTTTGTCCACGGTCAAGAACTTTTTAGTGAAAGCATTTTTCAGCTTTGACTGATCTGTTTCAAGATATCTGTAGGTACTGAGATTCAGAGTTAAAGAAGTTTGTAAACCTATTAGTGGAACCACTGAAATCCATAGGATTATCACGATGAGCAATTAATTATCCACAGGAGAACCTGAATTACTGAAAGTAGAACCAAACAGCTACATAGTGATGCAACCACTAAATAGCGATACAATGGACATATAAACAGACAACCCTCTGTTTTGAATAGATGTCATTATAGATACTGTAAACAATATATTTGTATCTAAACAGCACTGACAGAAACAAATGACAAAGTGATAAACACAGAAGAACAATGCCTTGTATCATATACATCTGTGTGCAAGGGCTCCAAAATGCCCAGCCACTTGAATCCCTTGAACCGAGATAAATATGATTATATTTTATCTTTAAAAAGATCCAGATTGCCCTGTTAATCCAGTTCTCTTCCCTTTCCGCTCCAAATAATTTGAAACTGCTTTAAAAGGAAGAGCTTTTCTTGAAATTTGAGGTATCTTTTTAATCCCATTGAATTAAACTTCTTTTAAAACAAGAAAAAATACTCCAGTCACCTTCAACTAAGTATTACAGTAGTGTGTTCAATAACATTTCTGAATTTTCATTTCTGAATTTACATTTCCATTAGTAAAATAAAAACCCCCAACAAACCAATCTACTTCTCCCATGAAGTTTGAAACCACTCATAAAATAATAACTTGTGACTAGAAAGGACTGTCCTGGTGAAACTGGACATTATTTCAGACCAGAAGTATTAACTTTGTGAACCTCATCATTAAATGTGTAGGTTTTCTAATTTGACAATTTTACTTAAATTCAGAAAAAGTTTAATGAGATTTAACAACCATAGAGTTTGCACTTGAACATTATCTTTATAAACTCCTGAATACTCTGTGTAAGATTATGACTCAACCAGAAAACCCACCCACATTTCCTTCACATTCCTCCAAGGATATATCTACTATGATACCACTTTTGCACGCTAATTATAGGCACTGTTTTCAAATTCTTGGTAAAAGTATATGTGCTTTTAAAATCACCTATCAGTTGACATTGACGAGAGGAATTACTTCAAAGGGGATAAAATCAGAATAATTTTACCATCTGCTTTCAATTTGGCTGCAAATATTATTTCAAGCTCTCTGACTTAACAGTAGAGAAATTATACATTTTCTATTTTTATTTAGACAGATTACTTAATTTGAAAATACCAAATTGCATTTCTTGTAGATCACTTACAAATTAGATCACAGAATCAAGAAACAGCTCTGAAATGTGCCCTGATGGCTGTATGCAGCTTATTGGCTGCTAAAAAGCTGACACCTTTTTTTAATATTACTGGCTTTTACAGGAAGAATTTCCATTTTTGTTTTTCTTCTGTTCACCCACGCACTATATCTTGTTTGTGTTATTTAAGACATCAGTAAGTAGGTACAGACTGTAATTTTCTTGAAGAAATTGAGTAGTGGAGTAAGAGAACGGAGATGAATGTTTGAAGAGACACTGGCCAATTTTAAAGACAGGATTTAAAAGCTCTGTAGAAGGCAGATCTCATGTTTAGTCTGAAAACTTTAGAAGCATGAGCAAGCATGGTAATATCATGGTTTAGTGGGTTTCCCCCTGTCAATGGCTGACCATCTACATGTGCTTAATTTTCATTGTCTAACTTGCATTGTGAAAAAAACCATGCTAGTTTAAATCACATTTTATGTGGCTTTCACAACAAGCTAAGCAGATGTAGACTTTAATTAGGTTTCTGTGAGTATTATACAGGAGATCTAGGAATTGTTCTGACAAGAGTTCTATTAAAATCTCGTTTAAAGCTGATACATTTCTCTTCTTTCTTGAGATTTGCAATTGACTGACACTAGTTTCAATTTTTTTGTTATTACAGACCATGCACATAGTAACAGAATAATTCATTGCCCAAATAGGGTCATCTGACTTGTGTGAATATTTCAGCCATGCTACTCAAAAACCAGTGCTTTAAAAAAAAATTTTAAAGGATTGATTTATCTAATTTTAAAATCCTCACAAAATCCAATCCATTTTTCAAGATTTTTTCCTTGAGATATCATTTATTCTTTAGCCAAAATATATGGACATGAGTGAAGAGAAGCTGAGTCCAAACAGTACCAGGTTTTGATAAATCAATTTACCCAGTGCCACAGAGAAAATGAATTTTTACTGCTTGGGATCAGTTACTGATAGTGATACCTGGAAGGCCAGTTTTTCACATTGTTCTCGACAGATATTTCCAAGGAAATTGCCACGGTTTAATCACAATGGGATTTTCTTCAATTATTTTTTTCAGTTCTTACTTGATCAAAATTATGCACTGAAAATCATGTTTGTCATAAGAACATGAGCACCATACCTACTAAACATAGTAATATCTAAAGTAAAATTAATATAGGGTCTTTGGATCACAGTTAGCAAAATTTAGTTTCTGTGTGGTTTAGTTTAGTGCTTAGGATTTTTACTATTAGTTTTTATTTTTGTTTAGTTTTAATCCAATTTGCTTTCTAATTTCTTAGTAGATGGTGGTATCCATGGATCTATAAATATATTACTTATCTGCAGTTCATCATGAGAAAGAACCAGTCATCAGAGGCTTTACCAAAATTCTTTAGAGGTTTCCTCTTAAGAGAGAATTCTATCAGAACAAAGTTCAAAGCAGCATAAAGCTGGGTGGTGAAGGTTTTCTGGTGAAGGTACAGAAGCATGTTTTTCTAAACTCTCCTGAAACTGCTGTTGTAAAGCTCTCTTCCATGCTTTCACCAAAATTAAAAAAAAATCCTTCCTAAAGTAAGTTTGAAAACTTGAAGTTTCTGAAATGCTTTCTCAATTTCTACTTTTTTTTCCAATACCACAACAGAAAATTTTCTAGTGAATAATGCACCATTTGAATCCAGACAGGTTGACATCAAGCTCTCATGACTGGCACTTCAGGGCCAAGTAGCAAAATGTGAAAAACAACTGAGCCTGGATTAAACTCATCTGTCAGTCTTTGTTTTTCTTGCATCCTTTTCGGCTCAAACCCAAACTCACTACAAGCCGTCTTCACCATGGTTTCAGAATATTCATATAGTCAGTAATGGCTCCAAAAGTGGTTCAGAAACTTCTCTCCCTCCTTCTCCTTTTGCTCTCGGATCTCTTGTGATGACACTTGACCGTCTCCAAGGTCTGCAAACAGATCTGTGGCCCATTTGTGCATCAGTTCACTCATGACTGTGTGACTTTATTTGCTGGGGTGAAGCACTGGCAGCCTCCATTCACCACATTTCTCTTCCAGCTTTGGGGTTTTCTTGGTTTTCTGTTTCCTGTGTGGATGGAAATCACTAATGTGGTTTCAAGATCATAATGCCCGTGTAGGCATGTACCTTGCTTCCTTGGGTATGTGACTGACACACTATAAGTTGTCATACGAGGTGAATTTTAAATGGTAGAAATGCTAACCTGTAGCTGAGGGTGCTCCTATGCCAACTGCCCACCAGTTCAAAGGCCCTTTGCTGTGAGCCTGATAAATGGTGGGTCTCCATTCAGACAGACTTATTGCTCAGGGACAGATTTCCCCAGAAATCCAGTAAGTATTTCAATCAGCTGGATCTATTTAGTTCACGGTATTCAAAGCAAGGTGGATCTCTGGTTTATCTACTTCCTTTTATTGATCCTAACTCTCTGTATTTTTTTAAAAAATCAAAATAATGACAAGCATTACTTTTGAATAGCTTGCCAAATAGATATTTAGCATTATGTCTTGTATTAAGAAGCTGTAGTTTGCTTTCTAGTTTTATTTTGTTACAGTCATTTTGCTTATTTCTCACGTTGTCCAGTGATGCTGATGAACAATGTAGAAAAGAGTAAGGGAAAATATGCAGCTTCTGCATCAGGGCCTTCACTTTACAATACATTTGCTTAGCACTTATTGCGATGGAGCTTTGATGTCACTGGCTTCTGGAAACAACTGGGAATATCAGTATCCAAGAATTATAATAATATAATAATTATTATAATGTTTATAATTATAATTATATAAATTATAATAATCCTTACTTGCTTCATTTTAGTCAGTATAATTCAAATATAAGAGTTCACCATAAAGCAGTTTATCTTTGATCTGATTTGCTCTTATTTACAAAGTAAAACAGGAAAAATGCAATACATAGTGTCAGAGAAAGAAAAAATATAACGTGCTCTATTTTCTCTTTCAATCGCTTAATTTCAATTTTTTAATGACAGCTTTCTTACAACAGGTGTTCAAAAGCTAGTTCAGTTCAGATTGCCTGAAATTTCTCACAATAAAAGGCTTATTTTTAATTACATACAACTTTGCCAGGCTACAAGCTGAAATTTTTCATGCCAGATGTCTGACTTAGATTGAATATTGATTTTCTTTTCTTCAAAACTTCAGAAAAAAACAAAACAAAACAAAACAAAACAAAACAAAACAAAACAAAACAAAACATTATTTTTTTCTGAGATTTGCATAAAGCAGCAACAGAAATTTACTGGAATGATATTTTAAATACATAAATCTATACAATTTTGTCACGTATTCCCTTAGTGTGCTCTGTAGATAAAATTATCTGTATTTTTGAAGCACTAATTCTTTGCACCACAGAAACCTGGAGAAAATTGCCAGTTTTGTTTTCATTGCAAAGTTTGAATGAAGTGTACTCGTAAGGCCACATGGTTAATGAGAAATAGAAATAGAAATAGTGAAGATTAACTCTTATTGGAAGACACAGGCATCTCTAGGAAAAATTAGTATGTGATCATGCAGTTAAAGATTCAGAAAGTACATGGACAAGAGGACATTAAGATTTCACACACAGTCTTAACTTTGCTTTTCTTACATTTTTAAGTACTAAACTTTAGACTCTTATAATTCTTTGTTTTGTTTTGCTTGTTTGTTTTGCTTTGCTTGTTTGTTTTATACTAAATCTCTCTGGAACTACAGCATAGTACTAAAAAATACATCACATAGCATTTGCCACAGCAGAAAAGAAGTTCGTTTCTTTGACATTTTATCCACTTTACTATCAAAAGAGTCACATCAGTGATCTACACTCTCTGGAATTCTAAAAGCTCAGAACTGCAGCTGTATCTTCCCAGCAAGGTAACCTGGGACTGTAAACAACCATCAAATATATCTTCCAAATGAGTTCTCATCCAGGTGGGGTTTTTGTGAGCTGTTGAGCAAATCGATGGATAATTTCTTTGGGGATTCTATGGTTAATAAAGAAACTGCCAAAGGAATTTAAGATGGATACTACCCCAGAAACCACAAAATGGAGAGGCACATTTTTAGAATAATTCTACATAAACCTTTCTGTATGTATCAGGAAAACTCTTACTACAGGCCTTAAACTAAGCTGTAGTCAAAGCTCTTTAATTAAGGGAACACACCTCAAAACCCTGGGGTTGGTTATTTGTTGTTGTTTGATTCTTCTTAAGAAAGATAGCGTTTTTAAGTAACTCTGTAATCGAATCTCATAAAATGCATAATTACGTAATGAATATTTTAAACATAGAAATCTATGAGAAATTAGAATTTTGCCTCGAAATTTTATACAGCCATATAGATATTTATTCTTAAGATGTCCTACATCATGACTTAAATCTGTGATTCTTTAATATTGTGAATTATAGCCTTTCGCATAAATGTTTACTGGCTGTAGACTTCAATTTTCATCCCTCATATTTCCTATAATTCAAACTCCTGAGAGACCAACTAGCAGGAAGCATTAAAAAAAAAAAAAAACAACAAAACTGGGTAACTGTTTAGCTTAACTTTCCCTAAACAAATGTTTTTATCAGCTCAGTTAGTTGTATCCAGGGTGACCTCTTCCTAAGCAAGTCTCAGTGACGGACATAGGTTTAAAAATGCAAAAATCTTTGCTATTACCAAAAGGGAATACAAATAACCATACGTGGGCTCAATAAATCCTTGTAAATACTGTAACATCTTTACTTAAAGGACAGGTATTGTATATGAAAGCTATCTTCCATTGCTTCCACGAAACGCTCCTTAATACCTGTATCAAAAAATGTGATTAAAAGCAGGATTCCGTGTCAACTCTCATAGAATCATAGAATGGTTTGGGTTGGAATGGACCTTAAAGACCATTTAGTTCCAATCCCCCTGCCATAGGCAGGGACTCCTTCCACTAGCAGGTATGTCCTTTCTTAAATATAAATAAAACTAAGTTTCAGGATTTCTTTTCAAACAGCATATTTTCAAGCTATTCTCTTTTAAAAAAGAAAATTATGTTTAGATGCAGTACAATTGCTTTAGAAGCCACAAACTACCAATGTATTTCCCCTTTTCCTGGAAAAGATGACCTCAGTTCTAAGCATTTTGACAGCATAAGTAATTCTCTTTGGAAATGTGGTCAGGTCTCATATGGAATCAGTCTTGCAGTTGCATGTAATGTCTCCAGCACCAAAGCACATCTTTTCCCAAGGGACATGAAATTTGCTGGTACTCATTTGTGCACATCCTCAGATATCACGAGAACTGAGCTCTGTGGGGTGTGGCTGATGGATGCCGTTGGGGTGCAGCTGGCAGAATGCACACAGGGATCCAGCACAGCACAGTCCTTTCCCAAGAGAAAGCACTAGAAATCTACCCCATATAGTACTAGCGGATGAGAAAAAAGGGAGAGCAAATTGTTAAATCCACTATTATTCACTAAAATAATTGTTTCAGTCCTTCTCAGCCACATCCAGGTGAAGGCAGTTTCAAAGCCCAAAGCCATATCAACTAAACGCACCTAGGGCTTAAATGGATATCTCATGAGAGGAGGTGTGATTTAACTTGCTTGTAGATAGGTAACTGCATGAGTAAAGTAGACATGTAGGGCAAAAGTTGGACAGAGTTGATTCATTGGGTGGACAGTTGCAAATCATTCTAGAGCATCAACGAGACAAAATTTGTCAAAAGAGTCTACATAAATTAAAAATAATTGGTGTTCAGGATTTGTTTTAATGAATTTCATTAAAATATCATTGATTTAAAAATTACTTTCTAGAAATAATGATAATAAAAAGTAGTTTTCCCACTCCAGTTCCATAAAAAAGTGTTAATATAACCCATTAAGTACAAAAGAAATTTGTTATAGTCTTCATTGGAGATCCGAGTTGGGATTTAATTTAAGAAAGGATTTTTTTTTTCCATTGGTTAATATTTTTTTAATTTGCCTAAGACAGGCTAGAGCCATGCTTTGCATTGTCATGACTTTTTTCTTTGTATTAAGCTGAACAAAACCAGACTAAAATGTAATTGAAACTTCGTGTGGATTTAGTTTAACATCCATTTCAGCATCCAAGCATTTCCTATCGTATTTTAATTGCTGGGACTTTTTTTTTCTTCCTAACGGAGATACCCTCATTGTTTCCAAGGAGGTGTATGACTTCTACCTACTATTTATATATTATATATATATATCTCAAATCCCTTTAAATACCTATTTGTGTTTGCTCTATGACAGTATTTCTGTTTAGGTGATGCCTTGGTGCTCACTTGTGTCTAAGATATGTCTCAGCTGCCTTCTACTGGGAGGAGGTTTTTTGCTGCAAAAGGTTTTACTCCCAAAGCAAGCATTGCACCAGTAGCATCACTGAGCAACCCGCGAGTCTGGCTGACAAAAATAGTAACATTTCTAACCTTTAATTCTTTGGCCACCTTTTTTTGGGTTTCTCAACTGAGGCCAGACCTGAAAGCAGTCTTATGCACACAATCAATTTCTGAGTACACAATCATAATTTATTGCCCGTGAGGCACATAATAAATGGCTGGGGCTAACGTGGTGTGATGTGCTCAGCAGTTCGTGAGCAGGCAGACAAAGCGGCTCTGCCAGTCAAGCTGGCCAGGCTGTTGGCAAATATGCAGGAAAGTGCCAGCCCTTGGGTCGTTCATTGCAGCGGACTGAGCTTTTATGAATTGCCACCTTCCTCCTCCCTGATTTTACATCTTCCCATACTGCAGTTTTCCTCTTGAATCTAGGATGATTTTAGATTTTCTGCTTCAAGTTAGTTCTTTTGCCAATAGCAGTTCTGTACTCCTGTGGGCTTTTTATTTCTACTTTTCAACTTGCATGAGCCAATGGCCCATGTTAACTGCCTCTCAAGAGCTGACAGAGACTGCCACAGCTCAGCATGATCTTCCCTTTGTCAAAGCTGGAGAAAGGGCATGTGTGGGTCCTCTTTGCACATGTACCCTTATTTTCAGCACTTAGAAGTTCATTGTCCAGCATGATTTGGAGACAGAGAGCAGAAGTGTGAGCACAGGAAAGCTGGTATTACCGTAGTTCTGCAGGTGAGGTTTATAAGAGGCGTGGCAAAAAAAAAAAGGAGACTCCAAAGAACTAGCTGTCCCAGATCTGTGAAAGGCTAATGCATATTCAACCAGATTTGGAAGGAAGGCGTGGGGAAAGACGGCCCTGACCAGCCTCTGATAGACATGCCTTGGCTTGGTGCTTGCCCAGTGCTAGGCCCAGGGGTGGCAAGGGAAGGCTGCCAGGGAGGGTAAGGGGAGCACAGAGCTCACCTTCTCTCTCCCTAGCTCTGCTCTCTTCCCTTCTTCCATCTCTCTTTTCAGTAGGTCTTTTTAGATCAGCCCGTTCTTTTCTTCCTCTTTCCCGTTGGTTCAATATGATCCTGTTCCTTCCTGTCTCCCCTCATTCTCTTTCGTCTTCTCACCTCAATTTCACTTCCTAACCCTGCTTCCCTGCCATGACACGACAATCAGTCTCCCTTGAGTCATCCTTACTTCCCCCCAACGTCCCCTATCACTCTGACGTCTTTCCCCCTTCCTCCCCCCAGCTCTGACGGACGCGGTCCTCTCACCCCACTGAACCCTCCTCCTTTATAAAGGGATTTTCCTCT
>VZTG01003068.1:761597-892955 GCA_013397845.1 Melanocharis versteri
GGAGCGAACGCGGAGCGGCGGGGCCAGGACGGCGAGGGGGCTCCGGGAGAGGCTGGGAACGGGGCAGCCGCTGCCTGCGTCGCTCGGGAGTTTTCCCCCGCTGTAGCTCGTATACTTCAACATTTCTGCCTTCCGACAGCTCTTAAGCTTTCCGTTTGCTTCCTGTATTGTGAGAGAGAACAGATTCATACGCTTCATGCTGGACAATTAAATGTTGCTAAAAAGAAAGAGCAGATTTAAAATACCGGAGGGGTTATAAGGGGAAAGAGATTCAGCAGTCCAATACAAACACTTAAAAGGTGTGTTTTGCTGTTGTAGCTATTACTTCTCCGTAGTTCTAGTGTAACTTAAAGCAGTTTCGTCTTCAAACTAAATAGAGATTTTTGTAATAGTCCACATGGCCAAGATCTTCTATCTCTTGTACCAAACTAGTCTGTGACTGAGAAGTTCCCAGACATTGAGGACCTGGTGACTCCAAAATAATTCAGTGCTCAATAACTGACTTCTAAGGATAGTGTAGCTTTCAGCCACGTCATTCATTCCCCTTTGTGTTCAGAGACTATAACCAGTGGTTGTTGCTCCACAGGCGTTTTAATTGGCATGCGAGATTAATCTCAATTACATCTGAAATTCTCATTTCATAAATTCACCGGAACAGTCTCTTTAATAACCATCTGAGGGTTTTTGTACACTGATTGTGAAAGGCAGGCGTGTTAAAAGCAGACCTATTATTGCATTCTCTCCAGAGGTCTTAATGAAATACCAATAAAAGAAACAGCTGGGACTTCAACATGGCTTTCCATGTGGAGGGACTGGTGGCCATAGTTGTCTTCTACCTGGCAATCCTGGCGGTAGGGATATGGGCTGCTTGGAAAACCAAGAACACCGGCAGTGAAGGAGATCGCAGCGAAGCTATTATAGTCGGTGGAAGAGACATTGGTTTGCTGGTTGGTGGATTTACAATGACAGGTATGTAAAAAAACACGTTTTTTTTTCCTAGCCTATATATAACTTGTCAGTTTTCCATCTGAATGAATCGCAATCTGCGTGTTGAATAATGCAAAATGAGTCAAATATATATACTTTTAGTCCAATTGTTTAGTGAACAGCCAAATATAACAACTGTATAAAAACAACGAATATTTGTAAATCTTACAGGAAGAATATATTATCATTAGTGTTCATTGCTTCCGTATCCATCTGTAGATCAGATATGTTCGGACAAAAGTATGGAATTTATATATATTAATAAGAAAGTTTCAAGATAACTGTTATTGCTTTTAAAACCATCCAAATTTGTGCATTATTTTTAGGTTTGTTTAATCTGAGTAAAACAAACTTTATAGGGAAAAAGACTGGGGGGAAGGGGAGGGTGTGCAGCATAAATTGACTTTCTAAAAGAAAATTGGCATAACTCCAAACTTGTAATTGTACAGATTTCAGAAGACTTATTTTGTGGATTCTTTTAGCTTCTTTTTCAGCAGCTGGATAAAATAATGCATTGCTCTCAATAGTAGTATCAGTAAGAAAGGGCTGCGTGAAGGAAGAGTTCTTCACTGATTTTGTAAACAATGCTCTCTGCCTTCCAGAGCCAGTCAAACCAGATGTTTTACCTGGGTAAATAAGATATTCACAATACAGTCCAAAATCTCAAAACTTACATTATGGTATTGGAACAAAAATGCATTGTAGGAAGAGTGAATTCACCCACCATTATTATTAAAGCAAATTCGTTTTTAGGCATGGTTGGGTTTTTTTTCTTAATTAAATCTAAATCCTATTGAGGCAAAGCCCTTTTAATTGTCAAATTGAATTTATCTGACTATATTTATGTTTTGCTGTTTTGCCCTGTTCTTCTTCCATAATTATCTAATAAGGAACAGCCAAGTAAAACTTGGGCCAAAATTCTGCATTCTTAATTTGAGATAAGTTCACATTGTTTTGCAGGGGCATTTTGCTCATTCAAAGACTGAATATTTAGATATTGAGTAAAGAACATTTGTAAAAGTCAATAAAGTTTGGATACAGTCAAATGTTCTCCTTTTTGCACTATGCTGTAATTTACTGTATCACGCATCCATTGGCTACTGATGCTTAAGATATGACAAGATTCTGCTCACAGCAAGAGCTGGTTAGACTGCTTTCTGCTGAAAGAAATGTTTTCAAGAGCACTGAAACCAGAATATTTTGTAGAAATATTGGTTGCCACAAAGCAATAAACATTAAATCGGGGGAGTCAAGAAAAAAAGGGATTTCCCACAGAAGTGGCTATGACTAACGGCTTTGTATATAGAAGATACAAATTCTGGTCTTCTTAATCCTATTTTGCAGGAATATTTTGTGCAACAGCTGAAGCACAGATGACACCTGAACTGAGATTTCCTGTATCTCAGGCACTTTCAATAGCCACCACAATTCACACCCACACATGTTCATCCTGTATCGTGCAAGCTCTAGAGATGGCGCAGTATCTCATCTTTGCAGTAGAATATCAGACTGATCCCAAAGCCTCTGGGTAGCCAAAACTATCATGGATTTTATACTGTCAGGGCTGTCACTCTTTCTCCCCATGCCTTCCTTAAATACGGCAATTAAAGTTTGATATGGCGACTAACCTACACTTTCAGCCACAGCAAACCATGCCTAGCACATAAAGCTAGATGCGAACCAGGGGTTAGTCTGAGCTTTGTCTTGGTGAGGGTGTTTGGGGCACTCGATTTCTAAAGTCATAATAAAACAATTAGGAAAGTAAGCTGATGAAAATCCACAATAGTTTTTACAGGTTTGTAATTTTTAAAAAATAGACACATTATTCATGGGCATACTTGCT
The DNA here is from genome assembly GCA_013397845.1 of Melanocharis versteri. NCBI lineage: Eukaryota > Metazoa > Chordata > Aves > Passeriformes > Melanocharitidae > Melanocharis > Melanocharis versteri. The sequence goes on from VZTG01003068.1 coordinate 764,428, forward strand.
TTTTAAAAAATGATCGATGCTGATTTTGCACCTCACAACCATGATTATTTGCAGTACATGACTATTGCAACATCGTCTTTATATTTTTCAGGTTTAATTGTCTAAAGATAAATTAGAAAGCAAAGCCTATCCTGCAAAAGGAAAACAAGAATTTTTTTAAAGGTCTCCAGAAAGGATATTGTTTGTATGTACATGAAGCACTTTGGATTGTGAGATAAGGCCTTATTCTGTCTTTTTTGCCTGAGACGAATGCTACAATGTTCCACGGGTATTGGCTATGAAAGCGCTAGAAATTTCTAGGGCTACTTAGTGGAGAGGATGACAGCACTTAGCCCATACATTTAAAATAAAATTCAGAACATAAGCAACGAAGTCAAGATTCCAGAGTAATTTTAGCTGATTTTCTAAACATTGAAAAATCTTAAAGCACTACCTATGAATAACAGCTGTGGATATTTTTGGATATATACTATGATCCTGAAGAAGAAAAAGCTGTATCAACCAGCTACTGAAATGCTGAACACAAAGCCTGTTGAAGGTTGAGTGTGTCTGCAAGTATAAAAATAGAAAGAGTGAAAAGGTTGAATTATGGATGGATCACAGCAGCTCATATTAAAATGGACTAACATCATACCATAGTAGACACACATTTAATCTGTGTATCATTTTTACATAATTATAGATAAAACGTTGCATTAAATACTAGCCTTCCTTATTTTTGTGAATGATTTTTTTAAGAAGTGGTATCTGCAACAAACTTGAATCTAATTTGATTTTAGTGATGGAGTTTAAACGTCAAAGGAAATAGTGGAGATTACATAACTAAATGCTCACAACATGACCCAAAAGGTAATAATCTATTGATGTAATTTTTGCATTTCAGTTGGATAGAGCTATGTATCCTTCCACATGAAAAAGAAATATAACACAATTCTATTTTATTCTAATCCTTGGATCAGAATATTCATTTTACAGAACTTGATGAGTTATTAAATAATTTGAGTGGTCAGACAAGGAATTGTTCCTGAAGAAGTGCCAAAAAATTTGGTTTTCTATTATATATCAATATATATCAAGAACTCAGAGACCAACTGCTGTGTGTCTCACAGGAACTAGAAGAAAAATTGCACTCCTTACTCTCATATTTGTCTGATCATTTTTTACTGTGCATATTTTAAATGGATGTTGGTATTTGCTGCATTTTTTTGTTTTTCAGATGGCAGGCAAAGAGAAGATTAAAATAGATTACCACATGAATACTTCCATAGATTATGAAATATTGTATTTCCATAGATTATGAAATATTGTATTCCTTTTGGCTGATTTAGGTTAAAAAAAAATAATTTCACCAAAAATAAAGGTATTAAACTAACTTTAAATTGTGGCTTAGCAAATGAGGATCAGAAAGTTAATATCTAAGCTTGAAATCCCATCCTGTCTTATCCCTTTATTTCGTTTCTAATGTATTTACCTATGTCAGTGTACGTGCTGACTACCCATTCACCCCCTCAGAAAAAGGCATATAACACCTTCCTAGGGCTCTGTGGTCCTTGACAGATGTTCCAGAATAGTCGTGTACGGAAAAAGTGATTAGCAGCAATTTTTCAAACCCCAATCCAGAAATCAAGAAATAAAATTAAAAATGAGGGCTAAATCCTTCATGCCACATTACACAGCAGTAGCTGTCTGCAGGGCAGGCAGGGGAGGGTAATGACCCCTACGATATCACACAGAAAGGAATTGACTTGATCTCCTCCAGAAGAAAATAAGGGAGCTAGGCATGGCATCCGAGTGCCCCTCAGAGAACACCTGACACCTCTGTAACAACCATGGGTAAATCAGTGCTGGAACTGGAAGCCTCCTCACCACAGCTGTAGCAATGTTGGACGTCTGCCCTTGACTATGGGATATTAATCCCACCTGTAACCAAGTTATCATTCATGTAGAATTCATGCTTATGCATTTTCTGGAGAAAGAGACAAATATGCTTCTCTTTCTAGATATTTGCTTTTGATATTGTATACAGGTGCTTATTCCATAAGACTATGCTGCTTCAGACACTATAGGCAGCATATACGCCAGGTAGTCATGGACTTAAGGTTCCGTAGAGAGTGGTGTCCCTCAGGGGTCCGTACTGGGACCAGTACTATTCAACAGCTTTATCGGGGACGTGGGCAACGGGATTGAGGGCTCTCTCAGCAAGGTTGCAGATGACACCAAGATGGGTGCTGTCGTTGATACTCTAGAGGTAAAGGATTCCATACGGAGGTACCTGGCCAGGTGTAAGAGGTCAAGTGTATGATCCTCCACCCAGATCAGGACAAACCCAAACATGGATACAGGGTGGGTGGCGAGTGGATTAAGAGCAGCCCTGTTGAGAAAAACTTAGAATCACAGAATTGTAGAATCATCAGGATTGGAAGAGACCTTTAAGATCATCGAGTCCAACTGTCAACCAGCACTACCGCTATAACCCCTAAACGACTACAGCACATCACTCAGGGCCAGATCCAGATGCCTCTTTAACACCTCCAGGGACAGTAACTCCACCACCTTCCTGGGAAACCTATTCCAATGCCTGACCACCCTAAGAGTCAAAAAGTTTTTTCTAACATCTAATCTGAATCTCACCTGTCTCAGCTTAAGACCATTTCCTCTTGTCCTTTCTCTGCAGGCACAGTAGGAAGGTCTGGCCCCACATCACTACATCCTCCTATCAGGTAGTTGTAGAGAGTGATGACGTCCCACTCTTCTCAAGACTAAACAAATCCAGCTCCCTCAGTTGTCCCTCACCAGACATGTTTTCTAGACCTTTCATGAGCCTTGTCACCCTTTGCTGGACACACTTCAGCACTCAATGTCCTTTTTAAAGTGAGGGGCCCAGAACTGGACTATTCTGTAGAGGTGCCAAGTACAAGGGGATGATGTCTGTCCTGGTCCTGCTGGCTGCACTATTCTTGATGCTGGCCACGCTGCCATTGGCTTTCTTGGCCACCTGGGCACACGTTGGCTCATGTTCAGCTGCTGTTGACCAGCACACCCAGGTCTTTTTGTGATGGACCATTTTCCAGCCACTCTGCCCCCAGCTGTAGCACTGCCTGGGGTTGTTGTGACCAAAGGCTAAGACTCAGCGCTTGGTATTGTTGAACTCCATGCATTTGGCCTCAGCCCATCTCTCCAGCCTGTCCATATCTTATACTCCATCAGATCAACTTTGTGTTATCTGCAAATTTGCTAATGGTAGACTTAATCCCCTCATCCAGATCATCAGTAAAGATATTAAGCAGGACTGGGCCCAACACTGATCTCTGGGACAGGCTGAGAGAGTTGGGATTGTTTAGCCTGGAGAGAAGAAAGATCTGTGCAGACCTGATAGCAGCCTTACAGCACCTAAAGGGGGCTTAAAGAAAAGATGGGGATCAGGGCGTGTAGTGATAGCATGAAACGTAGAGGTAGGGGGCTGAAGAAGGGTAGATTTAGATTATATATTAGGAAGAAATTCTTCACTGTGAGGATGGTGATGCACTGGAACAGGTTGCCCAGAGAAGTTGTGGATGCCTCATCCCTGGAAGTGTTTAAGGACAGGTTTGACAGGGCTTTGAGGAACCTGGTCTAGTGAGTAGCATCCCTGCCCATCACAGAGGGGTTAGAAATAGCAGGTTTTTTAAGGTCCCTTTCAACCCAAGCAGTTCTATAGTTCTAGAACTGTAGTAAACAAAGTATCATACTCCCCTCTATCTTAATTCACGCTGTCAGGAGTCACAAAATCCCACATGTTTGACAACTTTTTGTGTAGATTTCATATCCTTGCTCTTCTCATTAAGAATCAGCCTTAACCCATCTTCCCCCTGTGGTCCCATATAGGCATCACTCACCCCTTATCTCTGTAATACAAAATAGCTCTTGATAACCAAAAGTCTACTGGTAACACGCCTCCTTGGGTCGTTTCTTTTGTTGCAGTCTTTCTCTGCATGCACATCCCTCATAAAAGTCCATTATACCATTTCCAACAACAGAATGGTCCATTCCTGTGCTTCAAATTGCTGTAAGGGGGACAACTGTAATTCTCTGGTTCCTGGAGATCTTTGATTCTAAAGCCATAGTGAAATTCAGCAAAATACCCTCTAGTAGTACTTGAGAGATATCATAGTCAAGAGGAAAAGAGTGGTTATTTAGCTCTTAATAAAATTTCTTAAGGAATTTTATTAAATTACCTTAATTTGTTTTTCTCTCTTATTTGTCTTAAACACAAAATCGAGTTTGCTTGTATGATGGTGGATGATGGGAAAATTCTGAGGAATGTTTAAGGAAAATACATTTTGAACTATTGTGACTTTTTACACAGAAACCCTAACTATTCTTATATGAGAAAGTAAAGGCTTCTGACACAAACCAAAACGTCATTACAAAAATCTAGGACTTGTAATGGCCTGTCTGCCCTTGTTCAAACTGCAAACCTAGATTTATAAAACTTACTCATTATACATTCGACATAATCAAAAATTTTTTGCATGGAATTTGCAAACAGGAAGAGATAAACTATTACTTGATTTGTTATGAAGTATTTTTGCAGATGTAATCACAATACATTTCTGGTTTGGAGTTTTTCTCTCATATATACTGTTAATCCCAAATTCTCAAATGTAGAGACTTTCCTTAAAGGCAGAGAATCAACTCATTAAGTGTCAGAGGTTGGTATATTAGAAATACTGCTTTTTAGAGATAGAGATAAAATCAGAAATATTGGAGATAGCACATATCCCTTATGGAATACGGCTCAAGGAAGCATAAAATAAATGAATCAAAGTTTAGAATTTATATAGCAACAAAAAAGCACCACATCCCTATATAGAAATATTTTGAGAATGCAGAGTTTATTAATATGCTTCATGTAGCAACAATTTAAAATTTAACAAGGTTTAAAAGGCTTTCTTTTTTCATGAAGGCCCTGGTAAATAATGTTTTCATTAAACTTTTGCCTAATTTAAATGTTCTTCTTTAGACCCGCCCTTATACCTCTCCTTCATTTGTACTAACATAAAAAAAATAGCAATGGTAAATAAGTAGTGGGGGACTCCGCCCTCACATCTTCACTGATTGTACAGACACTTAGATACTTTGATGATTGTCTCAGTCCATTTGACTTCTTTTTTCATATGCTTAGGCTGTAAAATCAAATTAGGGCTGCCTTTAATGGCACTTGTATTGTTCATATGATAAAAAATAACCATATCATACAAAATGACAATTTTATTATACAATGTGTGAGCTTTTCTTTCTTCGTGGACATTAAAGACTTTTCCATCTCTTCCTTTTCAGCCACATGGGTTGGAGGAGGTTACATCAATGGGACAGCAGAAGCTGTGTATGTCCCAGGCTATGGTCTAGCTTGGGCTCAGGCACCTATTGGATATTCCCTTAGCCTGGTCTTAGGTAAGCAAGGACTAAAACTAATAGTCCCTCATTTTAAAGAGTTCTAATGTCAGGTCCATTATCTGAAATGAGAAAAACAGTGTCTGATAAAAGGATGCTGAGATAAACTGGATCCCTTCCAGTGGTAGGTTTGGCTATTGGGGAAAGAAAAAACAAACAGAAAATCTCTATAAATAGTTTGATATCTCAAGTCTCCTATACTGCTTGTCAAGACCAATTTGATTATTACAGCCATATTCTTTGGGGGAAGGGGGGTAGAGGGTGGGGAGGTGTGTTTAAATTATCGATACCAAGTTTTATATATTCAGGTTTTCTTTAATTGCCTGTATGACCTGGAACATGACACAGGTGCCCAGGTATCAGTGCTCATATGAATCTTGGAATTACACAAATATCCTTTTGAGCTAGGGAAGTGCTTATATTTTATAGATCTCTGCCAAGAGTCTAGGTAACTTCTAATTTTGTGTAGGAAGTATGTAGCACAACTAGACTATTTCCTTAAAACTGGAACATGCACCCTCTTAAATGTGGTACAAAACGCTAAATCATGCCAGCATGCAAATGCACAATCCTGATATATGCAGGGTCAGAGTGTAAAATGTACAGAGAGCAGAGTGTAATGCTGTACAGACAGCATTATAAGTTTTAATGCTGCAATAATTATGCAACTGTTTAAAAAGCATGTTGTTACAAAAAAAAAGATCTTGTGTTCTTCATCTTTCCTTAACGTGACTGATATACTCACCTTTCTAATATTACTTGACCTCTCAGTCTATTCTGAGTCTATTCTCAGCATCCTACTACCTAATCTGTCCCTTTGTTTCCTTTGGTTGCTTATCCAGATCCTCTTTCACATTTTATTTCTTCCTATACAATTTGTTTTCCTTCCTCTTTCTTTTTTCCCCTTGAAAATGCTTTCCAGTGGCCTGTCCTAGTTATCCTCACTACCCAGGCAGAACCTTTCCCCACTGTAGATGTTCCTCTCTGGCATGTGCAGGCCAGCTCCAGTTCTGGCAGTGGAGGAAAACAGTGTCTATCCTGTCTCCTGTAAGGAAAACAGTGACTGGAGATGTCTGCCTGGAGATCAGCTGGTGTCATTATGAGATCATGAGGGTCACGATCCGTTGATGTCATTAATTGGCTGTTAGGATTGTGGTCACAAGCATCTTCCTGGCTCTCAGCCTCTGCAGAATTGACGCAAATTAACAGCAGTACAGAAGAGTTAGCCTCTCTGCTTGTTTTCAGCTGTTTATAGACACCCAGACTTTTTTTCCTGCAAATTATAGTGGCCACTGCAGAGAAAAGTCCATATATGTGACCATGTATCTCTCAGTGGAATACAGAGAGGAAAGAATTTCTGTGGGCATGATCTGTACATAAAGGTTGGAGGGGAAGAATTGTTTATCCTTCTTTAAAAAAATAAATAATCAAAATTATAAATACCAGGCTGGGAGAAATATTATTGCTTCAGACTGGAAGTATTTAAGACTGATGTAATCTCCCTGTTTGTTCTCCATACAATTTTATTTTCCTTATTTTTTCAAGCAATTTAGTTTTAAAGGTTAGAATACCTACTACTTCCTTTGACATGTGTTTGAAAGTCCTAATGAATTATGGTTTTTTCTTCTCCTTTAATTATCTTTTACAAAAATGGCCTAACAACTAGAATAGGAAAAGGATCCATTACCAAACCACGAACTGCAAAAAAAAAAAAAAAAAAAAAAAAAAAAAACCAACCTGGAAAATTTCTGCCTCTACCTGCCTAAAGACAGCATTCATATAAGCACTATAAATTGTGATGAACATGTGTGACCCGGTACCTTCTGTCCGGGGAACTTGATGAAATGAAGAAATATGAGTTATAAAAGGCAATACATAGACATTTGGAAAATCTTGGCTACAATACTATGAATAAATGACATATCTTGTCATGAAGAACCTAATTAAGGGTTGCCAAATGTCATACAGTATATATTATTGGGAGCTGACAGGGTTTCAAGTTCATTATTATACCTTATACAGCAGTTTTATTGTGATAGAAGTCTACTTGGTTATGGTCATGTGCAGATCTCAACTAAAGAGATTTCCTTACAAGGGCTCTTTCAGCTTTCCTGAGATAGGTACTTTTTTTCCCCCAAGACAGGAAGAATTTGAGGAGGGAAGACCTTTGCACATTTATTCACATATCCAGCCCATATAACAGCCAGGCAGAGCAGAATTCTGATATATCAAAACTCCTGAACCTACATAAGTGAAATAACCATATGACAAATATTCGTGGAATCTGACACCTGCAGAACTCAGAAGACCTCTGACCTATCCTGCAGGTGTAGTAAAGTTGTTTTATACATACATGATAAATCTGAATTGTCCTGAAAGAATCAGATTTGCTGTGTGTGCACTAAACCACATGTGAAATTCTATTTCTGATTCAGGAATCAGAATGAGTTTTATTTTTAGAATAGGACTATGTGAAAATTCATGCTGGATTCTGGCCTAAGAATCAACAGGATTAGGTAGAAAAGCCATTCCCTTAGGCTAATCCAAAATTAGACAAAACTCTGACAGCATCCATAATGGGAGATTACATAAACTGAGCCAGAAAGAATAAGAAAAAGCCTTTTTTAAAATTATCAGACTATAGATACTAATGGAGTGTGTGTGTTGAAGTATTTCTGTAGACAGATGTAAGAGTTTCCAGAGGATATTTTAACTGTACTTTTTACTTTAAAACAAATAAACAAACAAACGAACAGTATTGGTGATATTTTTGTACCCTTAAGTGACAATGAATGTTTTATCCCTTAATGGTAATGAATTTCTAAACTGCAGCTGGTGCCTTACGCTGCTTTTTCTTTGTAGGTGGCCTTTTTTTCGCAAAACCCATGCGATCCAAAGGGTATGTGACAATGCTGGATCCTTTTCAGCAGCTTTACGGAAAAAGGATGGGAGGACTGCTGTTTATTCCAGCTTTAATGGGAGAAATGTTTTGGGCTGCTGCCATTTTCTCTGCCTTAGGTAAGGAATAAGCAGTATATATATTAATTTATCACGGGTAGAAATTATTAAGAACATCAGAAATGCATTAAGATTCTGGCTCCAGATGGTAACTGTTTAAGCCAAATGTTTCAGACTGCGACATTTTTAAGACCCATGCTAACTAGCAAATAAATCTGGTAGTGGTACCCCTTTATTATTTTGATAAGGGAAAGACATGCAAAGTATATATTCATTTTCACGTACCTTTAAGTTCTCCCTCTTCAAAGAGCATGAAAGGATTTAGGAACAAATTTCTGTTAATAGTGAGGGTGACATGAGTGATTGCAGGTGCTCCTTTTGTGTCAAATCTGACCCAGCTTTTCTTTTACATCTCTGGGATGAGAGAAGCTAATCAAAATTTCCCTTAATGATATGTAACAGCATTTCCAATGCATCTAAACAAAATAATCCTTTGCATATAGGAGATCTACATATACAGAACATTCCATAACACAAATAATAGAAGTAAACCAGATGCTGATCAATAAATTGAAGAATTCTTCAATTCTTAATGTCTTTCTTCTTGACAAAATGAAGAAAATACTTAGGATTCAATAAAGGATTGGAGAATTAGTGAAACTATGACTCAATAGAAAATCACCCAACTACTCATCCAGTCCTGAAAAAAAATCAGCTTCCAGGGTTTTTAATTATATTTCAGGCCTGAATTTAGCAACCCCTTTAAGAACAGAGAAAGCCCTTGAGTTGAAGCACCAGTAATTGACTTTTACCAACTAATCATACTAATAATGCACATGCATGTGGTAATGCCTTCTAGCATAAGCTATTTTAAACAAAAATAAACTTTGAAGGTACTCTCCAACTGCGCTCTGATGAACTGCAAAGCAATGGGGAGCTTGTTTACCACAATTTCATCACAAAATCCTTAAAAGATTAAGAAAAAACTGCATGCTGAGGTGATAGGAGTTGAATAACTTGAAGAACACTTAGAGTATTTGGAATATTTTTGATTAAGGACAAGCCATTCTCTTTTATTTCAACACAAGTGGTGTGAATACCTTTCTAGATTTATATAACAGCCGACAGTTAAAGACTGTCAATGCTTGTAAAGGTCATTGAAGATTTTGATTTGAACTATTCTGTGAATAATCTAGTTCGTTTTTTCACACCTATCCTCACTGATGAATGTTTAATCCCAATACTCTTCACTACTTGCTCTTCATTGTGACTCCTTGCTTGGCAGTGTTGTAGGTGGGAAACACGGGTCTTAAAGCTGTGGAAAAGGTCTGAGCTTGTAATTCTTAAGCACATGAACTTTGAGCTTCTATATCACACATCATGTTGTCTTGTAAGGCCAAAACTCTTCCAAACGTGCTCAAGAATATCCACCTACAATAACTGCAAGCACCGAAAGTTGCTGCAAGATGTTTCATTTAAATCATCCTAATTAGAAGGAGAGGAATTTTTTAAATGCGATCTTAAAACATCGCAATCACTTGAAGTAGCTAATACCTCTAAGGGAAATGCATAACCATCCTGACAGCTGCTGAAAGGGCAGTGCAGGAGGGCACAAGCTATTCGGGAGGTTTCTTGAGTGCACTGACAACAACTTCCGGACACAAATGATCAGGGAGCTGATGTAAGGAGGTGCTCTGTTGAACTTGTTAGACACAGGGAAGAACAAGTCAGGGGTGTGAAGGTCAAAGGCAGATTTGGCTGCAACGTTCATGAGATGGTGGAGTTCGTGGTCCTGAGAGGGGGGAACAAGGCAAATATCACAACTGCAACCATAGACTCCAGAAGAGTAGAGCTGGGCCTCTCCAGCATTCTGCTTGGGAGAATCCCATGGGAGACCGTCCTGGAGTCCAGAAGAACTGATTGACGTTCAGGGATCACCTCCTCCATGCTTAAGAACAGTTCATCCTAACAAAAGGGAAAATGTGAACTGCTGTTGAATGGGATGGGGCACCTGGTGGCAAAGGATGTGGAGGAGGCTGAGGTAATCACTGCCTTTTCTGCTTAATTCTTTGCTGGTAAGACCAGTTTTCAGTAATCCCAGGACCCTGAGAAGCCTGGCAAAGTCCAGTGCAAGGAAGGCTTGCTGGAAGGGAACCAAGTGAGGAAACTTTGAAATACACTGGACAGACACAGTTTCATGGGAACCTCAGAGGTTGCATCCTGCAAATGCTGTGGCAGCTGGCCGCTAGCATTGCAAGAACATTCTCAGTAATCTTCTGAAGACTGTGGTAATCAGGGGTGTGCATAGCTGGTTTTCCCAGGCAGAACAAGAGAGTGTAATCCTTACAGACCTTGAGCAGTGTAAGGAAGGGCTGTTGGGACCCTTCTGTCCTCCGTTTCCTAAGAACCTACAAAATGACAGATGCTAAAATTAGACCAACAGGAGCCTCCCTTTTCCAATTCCCTCCAAGCACAGAAAGGGTGTGCAGAATAAAGAGGGAGGAATTATTAATGCTGTTACTAAGTGTCAGACCAGGACCCATATATGCAACTTAGCAAGGGTGGGCCTTCTCATCAGACGTGTTATGACATATACACTAACACACAGTGCTTTGGTTTTCCCCTTAGGTGCAACTATAAGCGTGATCATTGACATTAATGTCAATATTTCAGTCATTATTTCTGCCCTGATTGCCACTATGTACACGCTTGTGGGTGGAGTTTATTCTGTGGCCTACACCGACGTAGTTCAACTCTTCTGCATCTTCCTGGGACTGGTAAGTTTGGCCTTTTTTTGCCCTATTTTGTCAAGGATTTTGCCCTGAACAGCCAGAAGGGCCAAGTGTGTCCTGGGGTGTATCAAGCACAGCATTGCCAGCCGGTCAGACTCCACTCATAGAGTGCTGACTTAAAAGAGTCTGCATTTGCATCCATGTACAGCCCGTACTTTGGAAATAGTGCTGTCCAAGAGGTCTGATTCTTTGGCTTTTTTCCAGCCAGTCTGGCAGTCCAACCACTCTTGCAATTTTCCTCCTGAGTAAATTTCTGACTCAGAATAGGACTGATGCTGACTCCTTCTCTGTCTGTCTATAGGACCGTGGCTCAGGCACCGAAAGGAGGCATCAGATGCAGGAAGCTGTTGGCAAAGTAGTCCAGAAATGCTGGCTCTGGACCTGCAGAGTTGATACTCTACTGCTTCTCTTTTCTGTGGTTGTCACCTACTCACACAGCTTAGTTAACCTCCTGTTGACTTAGTTAACCTTCTTGGTTTTTCCCTCATTTCCCTCCACCATCCTTGGAGACCATAATATGGGAAGTCTCACCAGATGTCTTGGCTGTTTTAGTGTGGTAGTGTGAATATCCCTCATCAGCTATCAATGATATGCTAGTGGGTAGCGTTTTATTTACTGCTGTTCTTTAAGCCCCATATTGAAAGTCATCAGTGTGACAGGGTCCAGACCACAAGGGTGCAATCAAAGAAGTTGCTGGCTTTGTTTGCCAGTGGCAGTAATAGACAGTCACAGGTGTGCAGAGAACTGAGCGATGCTTAAATAAATGGGGTGGCTCAAGATGAAGGAACCAAATGGCACCTTGGAGGCCTGGCATTCTTTCTCTGCTTTCACCAGAGTTCTTGTGCAGCTCTGGGGAAATTTCTTCAGCCAGTGCTTACACAGGTGGTCACTAACCAGCTCTGTCTGTGTCCTCACTGTGTGGCGTCTTACTGTGAGGACTATGGTCTTTAACTGTTTTAATGGAAATGGTGCTAAATAGCCTGAAAAAGCAAATCCAAGTTCCAACTGGCCACCTTAAATGAAGTTATTCCAGACCTTCTTCCCTCATATATTTGTTCTTCATCTGAAGAGTGGGGAAAATACTGTCTCTTTAACTAACATGAATGTCAATATTTGTGAAACATTAAGTTTCTACAGATGGCATGCATTACAGAAATTCCCAAAATGGGAGATAAGTGAAAGTACAGAAATGCTCTTCCAGTGCAATCAACTCGTGAACCACTAGAGAGCCTGATCCAATGGGAATGACATTAAAATCAGCATGAACCTGTTGGGGGGGTGGAGGGGGGTGGTAAGCAAATGAAGGTTGTATAGAAGTCTTCTAGATGATTGGATCTGTCACTTTATAGTGTTTTGTATAATTCAGGTTGGGCTCTTTATGTAATTTCCCATTTGAAATAAACAGCAATAATATAATGCAGAAGAACCCATGTTCATGAACCCAAGAGCGTCATCAGTGAGGCTGGAAGACTCAGTATCTAGATGGTCGTGCTCTAGGGAGGCAGGTTTAGATAAGATGGGACACTCTCATAGTAGATGTCACAGCAGAAGATGGCACAGGTTCAGATATCCCAGCTTCTTCTGCAGGCTCTGGAGCAGTTTTTACTCCCACTGAGCTTTGCTGCTCCTTCCTCGAATGTCTGGTTTCTCTCCTGTTCTTACCCAAGACAAAAAGCTTGTTGTAATCACTCTTGTTCCTCCTTTCAGCCACAGCTTTTTCCTTAGGCTTCCATAACCTCCACCCCAGCCACTCCATGTACATCCTTGTCTTCCTCTTTACAGTTTCATGTAGTGTCTCTCCTTCCTTCCTCACCTTCCTGTACCCACGCCTGCAATTCTCATCTCTTTGTATTTATCTTGGCTGGTAGGCTTTCCCTCAGTCTGTGCTGTATCCCCACTATTTACTATCTCTTCATCTCATTTGTATTATTAATTACCCATTCTAAACTCTACATTTTCCCAGATAATTCCCAGGAATAGTTCAGGCCTGTCATTTTTGGCAGGAAAAGGAGTCTAAATATGTAGATGTAAATGATGACATCTCAGTAAACTGCAGGGCCAAAGAAAGTGTCTTGATTTATTTTATTTGCTAATGAAAAGGTAGTCTTTGAGAGCACAAAGAGTTAGGTTGCTGTGAGGAACTGGAGTGTTTTACAAAACTCATAATATGTTTGCAATACAATACCAATTGAATCCTGGGCTGTGGCATACAAATTCCAGGTGGACTTTTAAACATTTACCCTACTGAAAATCTCAGCAGAGTATGGCCAGACTACATCTGCTCAGAAGCTCATCACTTGAACAGGTTTGACATTTGAGATTCACAAACAAGAATAAAAATATCTGTTTGACATCCTTGTTCCCCCTGAATTTCTCAGGAAGGAGAGTATTAATATCCATTAATTTTGACAATATGTTTATTTTTCCCTCAAAATATCTTGGAGACAGTTGAAAAATTTTGATGCTCTTTCACAAAAAAGCTCGAGCAGAGATTGAATAGGGAATCTTTCTGCCCAACTGCTTAAACTGGTAAAGTTTACCTGAGAACAGAATCCTATGGTATGGGATAAACTGCCTGAATAACAGGCAGTGCTACAAAATATTCTTCATACATTATTGCAATAACTGTGCAACAAAATAGAGAAAGATGTTGGGCTTTCTTCCTCTTTGCTCCTGTTGCCCCTATACACCTGACTGTGATCAATTGTGATTGTGGCAATCTCTGCGGTTTTGGATATTACTGGACCCTTAAGGATGCTGGGCTTGTGATGATCTAGTCCATACAGTGAAAAATCTGGTTCTCCCCTCAGCTGGAGCTGACGAGTTTCTCCTCCACAGAAAGTCAGTGACTCACACGACTCCAAAACGGCTTTGCAAGTAAATGCGCATAAAGTCAGTTGAAGAAGGTATTGGACCTTCTGGCAGAAACCATCACTGGGAAGATTTTTGATCTAGATAAAAAACAAAGAGACTGAAAATGGTCAAGAGACCCCTATAAAACACCTGAGAGGCAGAAAAGTGCTGTAACTCTGGGCTAATATGAGGTCTGGAGGAAGGGAGATGAGGCTGCACTGACAGCAATCCTGTCTTTTCACAGTCTTTCAATACTTAGTTCAGTATTGAATTAAAAACAAATTCCCAAGCCTTCAGATGTGATGTCTCATACCTGTATACTGCCAAGTCCTGATGCTATTACATGGAAATTTGTTGGTAAACATTTCTCTACTGCGTGGTCCAGGAAAGAGTGTAAACAATATATGAGGAGGTTAGGTAAAATAACACAAAGATGTACAAATGTGTCTTTGGTGCTGATTTTGCAATTTCCATTGATTAATTCTCTGCTCACACTCTACAGGACAGATGTGAGCTATCCACTACCAAGCCCTCTGGATTTCAGAGATGTTCCACCCACACATAGTCTGACTTTTTGCAAGTCATCTTGATAATTTGGTATTCAATCTGTAACAAGCAAGAATAAGAAAACTAGATGAGTGTTAATATTAAAATTTCACAGATTAAGAATATCTTCTTTAGACCTGAGCGCATTATTTCTCTTTGGTTGCAGTGGATCAGTGTCCCCTTCGCTATGTCCCATCCTGCAGTAACAGACATTGGGCTCACGGCTGTGCACCAGGTGTACCAAGCACCTTGGCTGGGATCTATCAACTCACTTGACATTTACACATGGTTGGACAATTTCTTTTTACTGGTAAGTGGTGATTTGTATGAAGGAATGAAGCATTTAAGCACTTACACTATGTTACTTTGACAGCTGAAAATAATAGAGTCTACTCAAGAGTTTCTATGGAACCGAAAACTTTTACCCTCTTGACTCCAGCTTGATATTTCTGCACATTTGAATGATTTCAGTGACATACCAGCCAGCATTGCCAGGAATGCAATTTAAATATCATCAGGCTGAAAGAGCTGACATGTTAAAATTAAATAAAAAGTGTGCAGCTAATGCTTAAGTGATGTCATTGCTGGCAGAGGAATTCATATATTGCAAAAGGCAATAAATACGTTACAGAAACGATTAAATATGCCTTAGGTATAGGTGAAGAAAAAGCTGTGCAGAGATGGATGGCAGGATGGATAAATTCGTACATGCACACGTGCCAGAAGGAACCAAGGTCTTTCATTATTTAATACCTATATATTACACATGGGATCAGTGGTTATTAAGTACTTTCCATTAGAGGATCTAGAAACACATGCTAACGTTTTCCATTCTCAGTGTCCCCTTGCAAATCTACACTGGTTTTATTATCATGTTGTACTTTGGGATTACATTCTCTGGCTTTTTTTAAAATCCTCTCAGGCAAAAATCTTCAGGGTTTTCTTATAATTGGTCTATTAAAATATGTTACTTAATTCAGCTTTCTCTCAGAGATCTAAAGACTCACAATAGCTCAAGTGGCTATATTATCTCCTGTAAGCCCAAAGGTTTCATGTCTGCTGTTGACCCAAGGAAAGCTCTGATATTGCCAAATTACGACACCTTTTCTTTTCATCCTGTCTGTTACATTATAGCTCAAGAAATTTACACATTCTTGGAAAGCTTTGATAAAGGAACGTTATTATTGAGGCAGCAAAGAAAAACAGTCATAAATAGCAAGTCAAAACCAGACTTGTCTGTGAAACATTAATTTAGTCCCTATGTGTGCATGAAGCTATATGAAACACCTGTATACACACTTCTTGGTCCAAATGCCTCCTGCCTCATTTAGTATATAGAACTAGGCTGTGAAATTCGCTTGGTTTTCTTTCCATGCTGTTTAGAGACAGACATTTAGTCACTTAGTGGAAACTATTCAAATCCTGCTCTCAAGACAGAATGGTTAGCACTCGGGTTTTCAACCTTTGGTAATACTCTTTTGTGACATATTTTGCAGAAATAATTTTAAGTCTAATCAGGATCTTCAGTTACATATCCAAATAAAAGAGAAGGATTTCCACCATAAAACAAAACTTTTTTTTTTTTTGGCTTTGTCTTCCATTTCTATTGGTAGTGTATTTGCTTAAGGCAGTGGAAGAATAATTTTTCAGATTCCTGAATTCAGTGTATACAGAACGTCTCGCCTTCTGTAAATGACTATACACATCCACAAAGGAAGATAAAATCTTGCTTTGGCATCGTATGAGAGTCTAATTTAATTTCAGTGTAGGAGGAGTATTGGATGGCAAATTCTTCAAATATGAAATATGAAAATAGTGCTTTTCATAAAGCTTTATCAATCAAAAGGGATGGGGATTACAGAGACTATGAAAGTGCAAAGTGTTGATGCTAATTGTATTAAAAAAACTTGTCTAAAAGACTGGGATTTAAGCGGACTTAGGTTTGACATCACTTATGAGAGTGAAAGTTGCAGTTATTTCTGGCTGGCTGATATTCAATAAATAAATTTAGAAGTAACAATATGGCTTTCAGCATTCAAGTGATGCTTCTACATGTTCTCTATATGGTGATAGCAAAATGATTCAGTTACCCCCAGTCACAGCATGCTGTTGTGTTTGCAGACATTAGGAGGAATTCCATGGCAAGCATATTTCCAGAGAGTTCTTTCCTCATCTTCTGCCACATATGCTCAAGTTCTGTCATTCCTGGCTGCTTTTGGCTGTCTTGTGATGGCTGTTCCTGCAGTACTGATCGGTGCAATTGGAGCATCTACAGGTAAATGATTAAAAATCAGCATTAAAATAAATGTAAAATGAATAGTCCAATAAGTGTGTGAAAATAAATCTTGTGTTACATATAGGTGGCATTTAGGTTAGATAGCCAGGTGACATCATTGATCAACTCATGACTCCTTCAACAGGAGACTACACAGAAAAATAATGTTATAGAATACTTCTCCCAAAGGAAATTGTTCCTACCCCAGTGAATGAAATTAAATAATTTTGTACATTCTAGATATCTACAGACATAATACTTCTCTCTAATGTTTGTGTTAAATTCTGGTACTTTTATTTGGTTGCAACAGTAATAATGGGGAGTGGCTGAAGGAGCTGTGGCTGTTTAGGCTGGAGAAACAGACTGAGGGAAGACATTTTGCTCTCTACAACTACCTGAAAGGAGGTTGTAGGGAGGTACATTTCCCACATAAGCAACAGGATGAGAAGAAATGGCTTCCAGTTGCAGCGGGGGAGGTTTAGGACGAATATCAGGAAAAATGTCTTCACCAAAAGGTTTATCGAGCACTGGAACAGGCTGCCCAGGGAAGTGGTGGATTCACCATCCTTGGAGCTATTTAAAAGATGTGTGGGTGTGGCTCTTGGGGGTGTGGTTTATTGGTGGGCTTGGCAGTGCTGGGCTAATGGTTCGACTCAATGATCTTAAAGGTGTTTTCCAAGCTAAATGATTATTTGATTTATCAGAAATTTCTTACCTTGACCAATATATCCTTGCCAAGGTTTTTTTGTCATAGTGAGGGTGATCCGCATCACAGTGACTGTAGCTAAACTGTTAAAATTATTCTGTTAGAAATGTTTACATTGCTTTGAGCCCTGTCTGTAATCCAAGAGAGTAGTTAAACACTTCACAAAGAAGCATGGATCCCAGACTTATTTTATTGAATAAAACTACATTGATGAGCAATTTAAAGTTTATTTTACAGGCAAGGAAAAATGCTGAGCAGAATTAAATCTGCCTAAAAGAAACCAGTGTGACACTGCCTCTCTGAAATGCCATGGGTCTGGCCTTAGTAACAGTTTGTTCATTGAATGTGCATGAAAATGTGGTAATAGGAATAGCTTGCTACACATGAAGTCAAGAGCTGCTGTGGCAGCTGTTACTGATAACATACTGGTGTCCATCTTGCAGCTTGGAACCAGACTGAGTACGGTGTCCCAGACCCCAAGAGCAAAAAAGAAGCAGATATGATTTTACCCATCGTGCTGCAGTACCTTTGCCCGGTCTATATCTCGTTCTTCGGCCTCGGTGCTGTATCTGCTGCTGTGATGTCCTCAGCTGACTCTTCAATTTTATCAGCGAGTTCTATGTTTGCTCGGAACATTTACCAGCTTTCCTTTCGGCAAAATGTGAGACAATTTTTTCATTTTTACTTTTAGAGGAAATTTTAGGTGAGACCTTAATTAGGTGATACATAGACTATAATTTCATAATGAGACACCTCTTTCATGTTCCTGCCTACAACTAGAAAAAAAATTTAGTTACTAGCAGTATGTTGAACAAACTGAAAGTCATAAAAATAATTATGCTTGTGGCTGATGACAGAAGTGGAAAAGCTGGCTCGGGGAGGGCAGCTGTCAAGAGTTCTCATGGAACTGCAATTTATCCAAACAGCTAATTACTGTTGCTGCAACCATAAGTTTTACTTAAATTCTTCACAAAATGAGACATTTTTCAAATCTTTCATTTATTGGGAAATCATTTGGCAACAGAATGGTCTAATGAGTTGGAGTTTTTCTTAGGAAATGGAGAAGAAATTTTGATGCTGACAGGTTTTTTCTAGTTGAGCCATACTGTGATTTTATTTAAAAGTTATTTCTTATACTGCTGTTTTTTCTCTTTAACTCATCATCAAGCTTTTTGCTATGTTCAAAGTGTAATGACTTTGGGAATGGCAACCATAACCCCTAGGGGTTTTTTCCTGA
Source organism: Melanocharis versteri (assembly GCA_013397845.1). NCBI lineage: Eukaryota > Metazoa > Chordata > Aves > Passeriformes > Melanocharitidae > Melanocharis > Melanocharis versteri. The sequence continues at coordinate 783,228 of VZTG01003068.1, forward strand.
GCTTGAGATAGAGATAGAGATATTGGTTTGCAATTATTATTGAATGAATCATGCAAAGCTTTCTTTTACAATTCAGTATTTTATATTGACTATATAAAAGTTTAGGCATGCGTGTATAGACGTGAAAAAACCACCTAACACTGCCCTTTTTTTGCAGGCTTCAGACAGGGAAATCGTGTGGGTCATGAGAATCACCATTCTTCTGTTCGGAGCATCAGCAACAGCAATGGCGCTGCTGGCTTCATCAGTGTACGGCCTCTGGTACCTCAGCTCTGACCTTGTCTATATCATCATATTCCCCCAGCTCCTGTGTGTGCTGTTTATTAAAGGAACCAACACCTACGGTGCCATTGCAGGATACCTGTTTGGCCTTGTCCTCAGAATAACCGGAGGAGAGCCGTACCTCTACCTGCAGCCCTTGATCTTCTACCCTGGCTGGTATCAAGATGATAACAATCTCTACATCCAGCGATTCCCATTTAAAACACTCTCTATGCTCACCTCCTTCTTTACTAATATTATAGTCTCCTACTTAGCCAAATACTTATTTGAGAGTGGGACTTTGCCACCAAAGCTGGACTTTCTTGATGCTGTTGTTGCCAGATACAGTAGAGAACACATGGACAAAGCGACTCTTGTAAAAAGTGACAATATTGTATTAAATGAACTTGCACCTGTGAATCCACGACACAGTCTAACTTTGAGCTCAACTTTCACAAACAAGGAAGCCTTCAACTACGTTGATTCGAGTCCAGAACTGTCCAACACTGAAGATAATTAAAAAATCTTGTAGCCACAGGCAAAACAATGAGAAGCAGGATATTCTACAAAGAATAGTAAGAAGCATTTTATCAGAAGAAAAGCAAGAATTGGGAAAAAAATGCCACTGCACCTTCTTTAAGTTGTTTCTAGGAGCTGGAGCATCCCATGGGAGAAACTCTTTTCTACTATTATCTAATATGTTGGATTAGATCACAGAGTGTTTAGTAAAATATACACACAATTGCATTCCTTCCATCCAGAAGTATATACTGTACAATTAAAAAAATATTTAAAATTTAAAATATACGTAGAAGAAAATGTGCAACAGTGCTTAGCTAGGATATCATATGAAGAGATTATAATACAGTAAGTCTGAAATATTATCACTCAGCATTTTATTGGCATTAAGTGAAAATATATTGTCACAGCTATAGGTGATTTATTACTAAAGAGCTAGTTGCTTGAGCAAAGACAGATAGATAACTTCCCTGGGGTTTTGGTCTGGTAATTTATTTTCCTCATAAAGAAATTTAAATAACACAATCTAGTATTTTATTATTTGTATGAGACAGCAAAATGCACAAACAGTAATAAATTCCTTATAGGACTGCTAAACATGATATATTAATTTTTAAAAGTTTAAATTAAATCACCAGTTTAAAATTATGTTATACCTGATGTAAGACAACCTTAAGCAAAATATGTTATATAGGTGTTCTCTTTCTTTTTCTGTGGTTAGTTGCTGTCACCAAAATTCTTAGAGCAATAACTGGAGTTAAAATTCAGCTTGCAAAAAATGGCTCTTATAGAAAAACACATAAACTAAATAGAACTTTTCAGTGTTGGGAGAAGAAGCCTTATCTTGACTTATCATCAAAACAACCACAAGCAAACAGCCTGATACCAAACAACTTCGCCAATGGAATAAATGTTGAAAAATAAAGAGAATCAAGAAGGCTTCAAAAGAGACATGAGAGGGTTTTCCTTGCAGAAAACTCCCAATTTTCATTTACTAAAAAAAGCTATTCTTAAAGATGCCCAAAAGTCTTTTGGCTTAGTCATGCTGGGATTACTCTGGAAAATCCAGATTTTCCATAAAAAAAAAAACATTTCCTCAAAAAAATTCTCAAACAACCAGGCTCGCTGGACAGCTTTCCACTTCTCTAAGTGTTTGCCTCTGAAAGAAGCTTGGAGGGGAACTGAAAGGAATGCCGAACCTGCAAACATAGTGAGAGGCACAGAGGTGCCTTCCACTAAGTGCTGGACTCCTTCATCAGTCCGCGTCCTCCTGGCCGTCACAGTGAGCCTGCAGAGCAGCAGCAGTGGCCAGGTGCAGACAAGACTTCGCTCACGAAGGGCAATGCTGGCCAGAAGCAGCAAAGTGGGGAGAGGAGGCCTCTTCTGACTTTGCCCGGGCCAGCAGGAACACGCAATGTCGTTTCCACTTGCCCACGGCCAAGATGATTGTGTCTGTCCCCATTGGTATGTGCCTTTCTCAGTGGGAGCTCTAGTAGCTACGTTTCTCTACAATTAAGAGTTATGCTCCAATAATTCTTTTTAAAATCTGCGTATGACGCAAAATGTTCTGTTGAAATTCAGATATCCTCCTGTTGCTGGTCGCCGGCAAAATTTCTTTTTTTAACAGTCACAGCACGAGGAGCTATACTGGAGGATAGGAGATGTAAGAATAGGTTTTGCTGCTAAAGGAAGAAGCCATCAACTTGTGCATTCAGTGTTGACATAAGCTTTCACAAGGTTGAATCCTTAGATAGGTTTTGCTCCTTTTGTGGAGTCTCAACAGCATATATATGTATTTATTATGTAGAGAAAATTAATTTCAGAGATGTTGATTTATTTTTTTTTCTCCTTACATTGCATTTAAAAATAACATTGCAACTCAGTTCTGAATATGCATTGTGGCCTGCAGTACTACTATGCTTACCAATAGCATACATTACCAATGTGCTCTGGGTGGAGAGAATGAAAACCAGGATCTGCACTAAAATCTCAGAAGAGCCAATACAGCAAAGAAATGAAAAATTCCTGCAAGGTGAGTGAATAGGCCACCAATAAAATTCAGGGTGCTGAGTATCACAAACCAAACACAAGCCCAGCAGTATTAATTCCCCCATGAACCACAGAAGAGAGATGAGGAAATAGATTTCATAGAGGAAAGAGGGGAAGAACAGAGCCACTGCTGAATTATTCTCCATTTTCAGCCCAAATCCACTAGCCTGAATCCCTTCTTATGGGAAAATATCAAGTCACAGTTTGACCTGCTCACATAGCCAATGCCTTATGCTGCTGTTCCAAATTAAGTTAGAGGATCCCATTTTACAGTCACCTCTAGGCCTTCCTAAAAACTTTTCTCTTACCTCAGTTTCATCCAGGAACTGCTAGAATTTCACTATGAGATGCTGCATAGTGACCAGATGCTTTGAATACAGCAACGTTGCTCTCTTATTTATTTCAAAATGCCCAGCTGTGGGGAAAAAAAAAAGGAAAGAGAAGGGGATTGAGCTGGAATAATTTAAGAAATTTTGATTGAAAAATAAAAATCTTTTTCTTTTGTAGTCTCTTGTTGCCATGAAAATGTAAATGCTTTTAAAATGCTCAAAAAAAGGCAGGTGAAAAAGATAAGTGTTAGTCCAAAAATTCAAACCAGACACTTTCAACATTATCCAAATATTTTACACTTTCTATCCTATAGAATTTTTTTTAATTGATGTGATTTTATGCAATATTCCTGCTTAGATGGACTAAAAAGCCAAACCAAACAGCCCAACGTAAAGTCTGTTTACAGGTTTTATTGCCTTAGCTCAGCTGTCCTACCATTAAATTTGTACAGAGCTGTTCATATAACCAAAGGCCATATCTGTGATTGATAGCTGTGGAGGAAAAAAAAAAACAAAAAACCAATCAAAAAAAAAAAAAAAAAAAAAAAAAACAAAAACAAACACAAATTTGACCTGTCGTATATTAGGTGATAGGTTTCATGANAAACAAACTATGTTACTTCCACAAGCAAAATGCCGACAGGACGTGATTCTTTAAGCAGATTTTATTTTCAGAGGAATTATCAGTCTTTCTCCCCTTTTGCAATTTGTGGGCAGTAGTATTGTGCAGTAAATTGGATTTATAATCAGTGAAGCAAACAGCTCACTTTCAGACACTGAGGTTATTGTTTCTGAGCCTACAATTTTAAGATAAAATATTCATGACACAATCTTACATTTTACTTTCATATTCTTAACATTTGTGAATAACATTTATTTGACAGGGTTTTTTTACCTCCTTTGCATGAGATGTGTTCATAAAATCAAGGTTGATAACATAGCTTACATGTCAAAAAATTTTCGTCTCTACTTGTCCAAATGGGATGGTATATGTATTATAAACAAACCATATTTTTGTGAACCTGAACTGAATGTAAACATTAAGTGGATCAAATATAAAGTCAGATTTAGTCTTTTATTTTCGTATAGTACAAGAATTTAGGATATCAAATAGAAGTATCATAGGAAAAAACTGTTATTCATTTTTCTTTCTGCCCTTCAATTGTACTGGTCAAGTTCCATGTGCAGTTAGTAAGTTATTGTAAGTCTGCTATTAATCAGGGCAGTATTCGTGGATGTAGTTAAAAAAAAAAAGTATATTTTTGTCTGTGTCAGAAATGTTATATTAAGACTATACTTAACAAAGCAGATAGGAAGCATAATATAGATATATATGTTTTAACTTAATTTATATTGTATTCAACAGTGTCCATGCATTTCAGGAAAATACTGTCTGGTTTTGGGTCTGTTTTGTCCATCTATTAAAAATAAAGACATTTATTTTATTATCACACAGCATCACCTGAAGTTCTGTCTCACAAGCACAGCCTCCCAGAGGTGAGGTGGTCCTGGCAAAGAGGGATCTGGCCCTCACCCAGGCAATCAGCGAGGTCACAATGGCTACAGCCTTACCCCAAAACCTGGCTTCCATATTGGAAATTGAGCTTTCATTTCAGTAATCTCCTCCTTGTCCTCACAGTCACAAAGAAGAGGAGAAGCCCCTGAGCTCCAGGATAATCTACATCCAGTGAGATTCCTTCCTGCAGACTCCTTGCCAAGGACCTCTTACTTGGGGGTGTCACACTGGGGCAGGGGCTGTGAGTTTGACAAGGAGCACAAAAGGCACTGTGGGAGCAGGAGCTCCCACACCTAGGGACTGCAGCTGTGATCCACCTTCTGTGTGAGCCCACCAGAGCAAGGGTCTGATAGCTTTTCCCTTTGAAGACGGATATGAAGTCATCCTGGGCATTGAATATGTTATAAATGGAATTACGTAGAAATACAAAAATTAGCAGATTGACAGCTAAATCTGTTCTTTTATATTCCTATTAAGAGCTTGATCATCACAGGAAAGATACAAACGGGTGGCTTTCCAAACACTAATGGCATTGACACATAATGGCACATGCCAAATACACAGAGTATTTATCCCCCAAATGCTTTGAAAAAATACGTGAACAATACTGTCCACTCATGGAGGGGGGTATAAGGCACACTGGTTTGTTTTCCAGGGCACTGAGGTATTCCCTTATGGAATAAGCACACTCTGAGGTTTTCAAAGAGCGTCAAATTGCGTAGACATTTCCCTGAGGCCGTAATGCTCTGGTCTCTTTTGCAATTATTAGTTTAATTCCCACATGCATCTTTGAAACACTGAAGCATGCTTTAAGAAAAGACTCCTGATATCCTGTAACCTGTAACTCAGAAGAAAAGGAAGTCCATAATCCTACTGATTCAAAGAAAGAAGAAAAAGCATTAAGTAATGTTGTGCTGACGATTGCAGTGGAAGTCCTAATGAACAGTTTTGCCACATTACATGATAGATAAAATGCCATGTGCAGGTCAGCTCTGACTGAAAACACAGCAAAACCCTGCCTGGGAAACTCTGCTTAGGGACTTTGAGGCTTTTAACGTCTAGGAAACATTCCAAGAAAGAGCTCCCAGGGTGTTTGCACCTGATTGTCTGGAGCACTGACCTTCAGCAACCAAGACTAGAAAAACAGATAAAGAAAAACATCCATCTAGGTTGCAGGGGACATGTTATGATTGAGAGAGACATATCCTATCTGAACAACTGGTGTTAATAGATAAAAGGTAAAGTCAATGTAGATGAGGCTGTAGTCAGATATAAGGCTATGCTAGAGAATAAAGTAGTGGAGAGCACAGGAAAAAAAAAGAAAGTATCTCTGTGAATGAAAGAATTGATCAGGTTGGCTATATCCAATTGACTTAGGAAACACTGTGAGGTCAAAAGGAAACAATGAAGTTGTTTGCAGACTAATGCAGGAAATGTGGGTAATGAGATGGAAGAACTAGAACTGCAAGCAAGATGTGGAAACCTCTCATGCATAGTAGAGGAATGTCGATAGAATGGCTCTCAAGATGGAAAAGGATTTGAAAAGACCATTTTCTGAGGTTATATAGGCCTAAAGAATTTAACATGAATGTGGAAAAACACACATTAGTATTTTTAGTGAAAGAAATCCTACTTCAAACGGTATGATCCTGTTAACATTTGAAATCTGACAGAAACTAGGAAAGAAAGACTCTTGCAGTGCCCAAAAATTAGCGGCTTTAGTCCTGTGGGTAATAGATTTCTGCCTCAAACAGTCAAAGCACAGAAAAACAGCACTGGTATTTCAACTTTGTACTTAGTGCAAAAGCACGTCATTGAAAAACGTCTGGTGGTAGAAAATCACTTTGTATTGGCAGCAAAGAGGGATAAGATTATCTTTATATACAAAGATCAATGAGAGGAGATATTTTAGATGGAAATATAGTAATTAAGACAATATTAATTATTAGAAATATATTAATTAAAAGACATATGAGTATACAATACTATAGAGTAGATTTACAATGGGAATTAAAAACAAATTCCTTATCATATGATTGATTTTCTGAAATAATTGGGATACTGTAGACAAAAAACAGAAGTAGTGCTAAAGTAGATCATGTGGATGAAACAGGAATGATGGTCAGGTCCTGCATATCACAGACCTATATCTCATGTTGCTCCTGGTCCTAATGTGCATCATTGTAGGAGTCTAAGCACACTTGAAGTAAGTTTGAGTGGCATCCTTCAATGTATGATGGCACTTAGCCACCTGTTAATTCTTCCAAGTAAGAGCTTTCCACAATTATGGCTGATGCACTAAAATTCACTTACTTATTTTGAAATGGAAAAGGTCATTTTTTTTTGCCAAGCTAATGAATTTCATTGCAAGCAAATGAAATTGAATATATCCTGCCAATTTGCTAATGGGATATAATTATTATCTACATATTAATAGCAGAGATTAGAATGCTGAACTGCACTTTGTGTTATTCAGCAGTTCATATCCATCAAAACATTGGACGCAATTTTCAAAGAGACTGGAAAGGAAAGATGCCCCCAAAACTTATGTGTCACTGAGGCCATTGGGCAGCTCCAGTTGTCTGGTTTCTTGTGGTTTCAGCATGATTAGATAAAACACAGATTATCTTTGATCAGTGCTATTTTGACAACAGAGTCAATTTTTACCTTACACCACTAACCACTGCAAAGCCATCACTGTGAAAGGCTTGTGCTTGACTGTGAGGCTGGGCAGGAGCACAACCATGGTGAGAGGAATGAAGAGGTGCCTGCTGCCCACCAGCCTCTAGGTCTTTTCACTGTTGCTCCATCCTTTGGTACTTGCATTGTTCTATGGTCAAGCACAGTAAGTCCGTCCTCAGCACCATACGAGTTGTCTCAGTATGAACTTGCATATAGCCTACTAACAATCAGCCAAAAATGGGAGACTCATCTTTAAAAACCACATCATCCCACAGAATCACACACAAAAAGATATCATCAATGAAGTTCTGCTGGGTTTGATTGCATATGCTGAGCACTTCCACTTTGCTTGTGGAACTGCCCGGCATAACATGCAATTGCTCCTTTAACAATGTTAAGGTTTCCTTCTTTTACTTTCCTATATACCAGCATCTTTGAAATCTAGAGTATCTTAATTTGACTTCCTCCACAATGTTCTTCCCACTCCAGTAATGATCAACAGCTACTTTTGCCAACACACGAAGTGCAAGCCTAGTTGCTCAGCATATAAGAGGAATGTAAGTAGCTAGCAATAAAAAAGATTTCTAGCCTCTACAGATTTTTTCATACCCACAAAGATGAGGTGGAAGAAATATGACAGTGAAGTTAACTGAATGCCAGAAGTAATGCAATTTCTCAGGGCCTGTGTACGAGAGAGCCATGTAAACTTTATTATTCTGTGTGACTGTTAGAAAATATTATGATCCAACAAAGCAATGAACTAATAACTTCTGCTCCATTCTTGTTTCTCTTCCCAACAGGAAAGTAATATTTGAAGACACAATGGTTTTTTACATCAATTATCTGTTCCGCTGGATATTGTTAAATGTACATTTTAATTATTATACACTCAAAACCATATACTAATTGTAGGTTCATGATAAAGTTCAATAACAAGATGTAAGACAGCCAACCTAAAAAGGACAACTCTCTTCCTTAAGTTTTAAGGTAGGCTATTAATATTAATTATTTCGTCTGTGAAAAACTATATAGAACACCAGGGTCTTGTTTAGGAAAACAGGAAAGAAAAATAACTATGGTTCCTAGTTAATATGGGAGATTGTTGTACTCAACGCCAAGACAACTGACAATAAAAATGAAAATGTCTGGAAAGTCATCTTATATAGCCTCTGAATTGTAGCCACTGGACAGTAATGGCACCTTCCTGGTGTCACAAATGGGAACCTGCTGTTAGCAAGATCAGCTGTGTGGAGGCAGAAGGTGTAGAAACACCTATCACAGGAGACAAGAAAAGGAAGATTTGGACTCAATGAGTTAAAACTCTAATTATCCAACAATCATGTAGTGGTTGCTGACAGAGACTGATTGGTATTCTACTGTGTAAGTTAATATGATATTTGCACAGTATCTGGTATTTGTGTATGTGCTCATTACAGCAGCTATGCACTTAAGGCGTCCATGTTGAGGAACAAGCACAGTTACCCAATTTTAGGACTGAAAATAAAATCCGTATTTTCCATCAGTTTAAAATCCAGTTTTCTACTTCTGGTGAAGTGTCCTCAAGGATTTCACTTAATCAAAACTGCTTATAATATAATGGAAATGTCATTTTAGCAGCATAACATAATATTTGAATAAGAAAATAAACTACTTATATTTTCATAAGGAGCTTATTTCCCTTCTTTAAAAAGGAAAGATGAAGCCTTCATTCCTGAGCAGGACCTCTCACAGGATTTCAATGCTAACATTCTAAGGGGACCTCATTTTTAAAAAGAGTTGAATTTTTGCTCCTTGAATACTAAATCAGCTTAAACTACCTCAAAGCAGAAATACAAATTTAAGAAAACCTGGACTGCACAAACAGTTCAGTCCCATGCCTGATCAACTGACTCCAATATATGTATAGCTTATCTTGCATGAATGCTTGCATCAAAATTTGGGATACTTGACACTGCCTTTTTATAACTAATTTTCATTCACAAGCAGTTTCAATTCAGATGTATTGTGAGAAAAATACACGCACCAAAGCAAGGCAAAACCAGAAATTAGTTGTCTTGTAGCCCATATGTTCAGAAAGAAAGACTTTGTCTGAGGTATTTCTCATGTCATTCTCTTTTACTGAACCTAGTAAAGCATTTACAGCTGCACTGCTCATCCATTTCCCTCTCAACATCTTCCGTAGATTTATGTCTCTTTCCAACAACCTAAGGAGTACTACAAAGGTTTTTAATGAGTCTAGAGAAACTGTCAGAAAAAAATATTTGTTTAGCAACATGTTTCTAATTTAAAAATGGGGACATAAAAATGCAGACGTCTCACAGCAATTACAGTATCTACAGTCATGAGAAGAAATGTCAGAGAAAAATAGGCATTTGGCACTATGGCACTGAATAGCAATACCAGGACAATGCAGAGCATTTCCATTACTCAGTTTAGTAATGAAGGCTAATGGTCCTGTCTCTGCTGTCACTGTATGCCAGAGTAATCCTGGAAACAAACAGTGGGGATGCAATTGAAGAGTTACAAACTATAATTGAATATTCAGAAGTAAAAGTCACATTAGTAATAGATTCTTGTTAATCACAAAATGGGCCATTGTGACTGGCGTTATCAGTGTGGAAATTCTTGTTTACAAACGCACTTGAAATGCATGGTCTGGGATGGTTTTCAGTCACACAGAACACTGTAAGTTAACAAAGGCCTGTACCAAGAGCAAACAAAAAATATGGTGCTTTACTAAACAATTTATGTACGTAGACAAAGCAAGTTGGGAATAACAACAGCTACTAATAGCAAGCTAACTTTTGCTTCTAAATCAAGGCACCACCAGCAAATTAGGATGGGAATGGATAGATTAGATATGTTTGTCCTGCAGCTCATCGCACCTATGCTGTAGCCAGCAATGAGCTGTGTACAATATTTTGTAAGGAGAGGTACTAAACCTAGATAAGTAGCAGAGTCTTTGTGATTAACAATCATTAAGGCACCAAGAAATTGCTTTTCTAAATGCAGGTCCACCATATCAAATATATGCAGCTGGAACTGAGGGTTTGTGGCAAGGGGGAAAAGAATAGGACTCATATAGGTGGCATAATTTGGATTTCACTAGATGATGCATTAGAGGAAGCTGAAGCAGGCCTTGGAAGTATGTGACCTCTTCGAAGTTGTCTGTCCCATCTTTTTCTTCCCAATCTGTCACTAACGGCATGAGATAATGAAAAGGTTTGGATCTATTTGTTGGATTTATTTGTTCTGATGTAACAAAGGTTCGCACCAGAGTATTCTTCTTAGTTTGTCTAATTTCTCCTTATGTAATTTCTCCTCATGAATTTATGTTGGTTTTACAATTATTGCAAGGGTCAAATGGCTGCAGTTTCACTGCACTGAAGAAAAACACAAATATATAGGGAGAGAGTCCATGTTCTGGAGAGTTATTACCATACAGCTGAAAAAGAAAATATATGTAAAGCTGCCAGGGATCAAATGGGAGGACAAGGGCAAACATTGATACAGACTAGCTAGAGACACAACTCCTGAGGTTCAGCTCATAGTTTTGCTATTAAAAATGAAATAATAAATCCCAAATTAGGCTACATGCCTCTTAAGTGTCCTGTCTTGTAACCTGAGTAGTGGGACCAGGAAGGGAATATCGTTGTCTGTAGAACCAAGGAATTGGAAGGGTGGCAGATCCATCCAAAATGTCTTCTCAGGTGTCTCAGACCGTCTTGGGCACTTTAAAAAAATGGTTGTATGATGCTACTGTTCCAGTTCAGGCCATCTGGGCAAGCAGCAGAGCAGAGCAGGTGAAAATGGGGGGGTCCTCCTGTCTCTCACATGTTGCCTGGTCAGAAGTCACTGCACCTCAAGTCACTGCACCTCTTTGCTTTTTCTTTTCCTCCACTTGTTTATTTTGTTTTGCTTTAAGGTCTCTAAGGCAACATCCCTTCCTATGTGTCTGCAACGTGCCCAAGAAGGATAAAAGTTGTCTAGAATACCTATATGCTATTATAATATAAATAATGATAGAAATACTAAATACATCCCTAGCCTTCTGCTTCGACAGCCATTTCCCCAGTACATTATTAGCAAAATTAATTCAAAAGCTGGCTGTTCTTTGGCTCTCATTTGTTCTGAGTAATATCTGGCAGGTTTTCTATGACCCTGTGCATGCAGTGTGGGGTTAACAATTTGACATGCAGAACTATTTCCTGTAGTAGAGGATTTATAAAACTGTCGTGTTGCTGTGCAAAGACCCTCTCTTCCAGTCAAACACTGTGTTTGGCATAGTATTTACTGCTAAATTAGCAATTGCTAATTGGGTACGATAATATTATTGTTTAAAGAGGCATTTAATTTCATTTCACACAAGCTGCCTACCCATTTCCAACATTCCCGTACTTGATAGGAAAATTAGAAACACCTTAGAGGCTTATAAATTCAGCGTTCTGTCTCAATGCCTGAAATGATCCCCTCTTTAATGAAATGTGAATCCTGCAGGATTAGGAGGTAATGAACTTTGTAGTTGCTCATTTCTCCAGCCGGTTTTTAAGGTCTGTGCTATGGCTTTTGTAATTTATTTGTGCTTTTATTATCTAAGGCTCAAGGTTTTACTGTGTACACCTGATCTAGTAGATATTTGAGTTCCATTGCTGGCACTTTCAGAATAAACAACTGTCTGCTCTTTCAAATACTGAAACACCTCTTTGAAGCTAATTATTAAAGAAATCCTAGAGTAGTAGCACCAGCCCTAGACAGCCTGTCAAACACATACTGCCAATATCATATATTTATACTAATCCTGCTTTAGAAAACAACCATTCCTTGGATTCCATAGCGCATAACTCTAATGGTAAATGAATTTTTCATCCCTATGTAGGTAATTTTCTGAAGGGCTTTGAGCTCTTTAAGCCAGGACTTATGTTTATACTTGTCTCCTGTTCTTGGCCAAATATTTTTAAAAGATCCCAAACCCTTAACACAATACCATTTTTTGCATGGTTGACAGATTAGTTATCCAACTAGCTAAGATTTACTGTCTCGTCTTAGAGCTTTGGCTGGGAGTTTAGCAGATGAATGGTAATATAATATCTAAAACACTGAAGTAATTTTAAGAAAAGTGCAGAGAGAGTGGTAAATTAACCGTATACATTCATGTAACTTTGCAAGTACATATACAGGTAAAGAACTTAATTAGTACAACTAGAACTTACAAAAATCATGTCGTATTTAAGAGACCTGAAGCACGGAATCTTTGAAATACATAGACTTGCAATACTGAAGCAAAAATATTTCATTCACAGTCCTTTCATGCCATAGTTCCACTTCTTGTAGACTTTTTAAAATATCTAAAGAGCAGTGTAAGTGTATGTGAAACTTCAGAGGGACCTTCACAAGTGTCAGGAATTCTATAGTAAATGTGCTGTGTTCAAATACACACAGAATTAAAACATTTTATTTCATTGTTGCAGTATCCGCTTCCTCCGAAATTATATGGATCATATGCAGATATTCTTTTTAAAGCAAAAGCCCTTAAACTAAAAGCTTAGAGCAAAAAGAGTAATTATTTATCTTCGCTCTCCAAGGCCCACCTGAAGAAGAAGCACTTTGCAAGTCAATCATCTTGTGCAGACACCAAAGTGAAATCAAGAAGTGGAGTGAAGTGTAAATCATCACCATCAATTCTGATCTTGTTGCAGTCAAAGCCCCCAGTGCAAGGTCATTACTGAGGGAAATGAAAAACTTTAGATGCTGAAGGTCTTGCTTCCAATAAATAAAATTCCCAGATGCATATTGGTCCCTTTCCACTGCTACATGTAATGGCTGGCATATCAGATGGCTGCCACCCACAGTCCATGAAGGATTTTGAGGGATAGTTTAGTTCCTACAGTGCTTTTGTCTGACCATACTAATATTAACCAACTCTGCCAAACCCTAGCATCTCAGGCAGGTAAAATTAAGCTCGTTTCTGCAAAAAAATTTCAAAATCATTCTGAGCAAAACAGTGCCATTGAAATGGCCGCTGCAGTAAGGAGGGGTGTCAGCAGAAAACCTACCTATGTCTTGCAGAGGAAAACTTTGGCCTGCTTAAGATGCTGGGAGGCAGTCCTGAGAGGCAATCCTGAAGAGTAAAGGAATCCAGGAAGGCTGGATGTTCCTCAAGAAAAAAAATCTTATAGGCACCAGAGCAGCCCATCCCCATGCACTGGAAGACGAGCCAGAAAGGAAGACCAGCCTGGCTGAACAGAGAGCTTTGGCTGGAACTTGGGAAACAAGAAGAAACTTTACAGCCTTCGGAAGAAGTAGCAGACAACTCAGGAGGACTGCAAGGGTGTCATGAAATTATGCAGGGAGAAAATTAAAAGGGCCAAAGCCCAATTATAATTTAGTCTGGCTACTGCTAGAAAAGACGACAAAAATATGTCTATAAATACATCAACAACAAAAGGAGGGCTAAGGAGAATCTTCATCCCTTATTGGAACCATAGTGACAGAGGATGAGGAAAAGGATGAGGTGCGTAATGCCTTCATTGCCTCAGTCTTTAATAGTTGTCCAGGTACCCAGTGCTCTATTCCAGAAAAAAGTGTTGGGGAATAGAATAGAAGAACATCCATAATCCAAGAAGAAATGGTCAGAGACCTGATACACCACCTAGACACACACACAAGCCTATGGGGCCATATGGGATCCACACATGGATACTTAGGGAGCTGGTGGAAATGCTCACTAAGACACTTCCCCTCATTTATCAGCAGTCCTGACTAACCAGGGGGATCCCAGATGTTGGGAAGTTGGCAAATATGTTGTCCATCTACAAGAAGGGCTGGAAGGAGGATGTGGGTAACTACAGGCCTATCAGCCTGACCTCAGGGCTGGGGAAGGTCATGGAGCAGATCATCTAGAGCGCTGTCATGCAGCACGTACAGGACAGCCAGGGGATCAGACCCAGCCAGCACAAACATGGATTTGTCAAAGGCAGGTCCTGCTGGACCAACCTGATCTCCTCCTGTGATAAAGGCACCTGCTCAGTGATGCAGCGTTACAGGCTGGGGACAGAGTGGCTGGGAAGCTGCCTGCTGGAAAAGGACCAGGGGGTGCTGGTGACAGCAGCTGAACATGAGCCAGCAGTGCCCAGGTGGTCAAGAAGGCCAATGGCATCCTGGGCTGTATCTGCAATAGTGTGGCCAGCAGGACCAGAGCAGTGATTTTCCCCCTGTAATCAGCACTGGTGAGGTCACACCTCAAATCCTGTGTTCAGTTCTGGGCCCCCACTGCAAGAAGGACATTGAAATGCTGGAGCATGTCCAGGGAAGGACAGCAAAGCTGACAAAGAATACGGAGTACAAATCTTATGAGGAGCAAATGTGGGAGTTGGGGTTGTTTAACCTGGAGAAAAGGAGGCTCAGGAAGGGACATTACCACTCTCTACAACTGCCTTAAAAGAGGCTGTAGCCAGGTGGGTCTCAGTCTCCTCTCAAAAGTGACACGTGACAGGATGAGAGGAAATGGTTTCCAGTTGCACTCGGGGAGGTTTAGATTGGACCATGGGAAAAACTCCTTTGCTGAAAGGGTGGCTAAGCATTGGAACAGGCTGCCCAGGGAAGTGGCGACGGATACCATCCTGAAGGTAGCTGTGTCACTTGGGGACATGGTTTGGTAGTGGACTTCACAGTGCCATGTTAATAATTGGACTCTACAACCTTATGCTTAATGATTGTATGACTCTGTGAAATAGATCAGAAGGAACTTAAAACCATACAGCAGTCTGATATTTAATGAAGATCGGATTATATGTTTGAATAAAGCATTGAGAAAAGGTGAAGCTATGTTACAGCTCTGGAGCTGCCCTGTACTGAATGGGTAAAGAGAATGAAGGCTTTCAAGTTTAAGGGTTGTCTTGGCACAGGTTTCATGTCACCCTGTACCTTTTTTGATCTTAGACTATAAAAGTACTGTGATGTCAGTATTTATGTAGGACAGCAAAACAGATATAAGATCACATCACATTCATATAGCTAAGTAGTAATAAATCAGAAGAGAAAAAACCAGAGTTGTTGGAGTCACTTCAGCTTTTTCCAGTCAAAAGGTGCCAGTATATTTTAAAGGGGTTTTTTTTGTTGTTGTTTTAGCAAAAGAAAAATCTTTTAATACTGCTAAAATTTTGCCATTTGGCAGGCTGGCTGATCCAAGGTACACTCAGCTGGGACAGCTTCTCAGCAGACACCACAAATGGCTTGTTAGCTGAAGTTGGAAGGATATTTAATATCCAGGGGTTTTTTAAAGAGCTAACAAGACCCTGAGACAATGCACAGATATCAGTACACAGAATAAATAAATCAATGTATAGATCCATCCTTCTTTGCATACTCTGATATGTAGATAGCTTGCACAGAGTTTCATCATAGATCTGAAAAATGGCTTCTGAGTGAGTCTAAATTTAAACATAGAACAATATAAACAGTAAAGCTCTGTTTCAAAAGACTAATTTATTAGGGAGAATGGAACGGAATGATTCATCAGTTCACCAGACAGAGCTGCAAAAGTGAGCTGTTGTAATGCTCAGTGAAGAAGACACTCTGAAGTGCAACTGCAGAACTACAAAATATGGTATGGAGAATGTGTGGTATCAGGAATTCAGTGATTAAATTGGGGTCATAATGCTGCATTAAAAAAATAAAACCAGAAAGGTATTGTTTGTAGTATGCATTTACTGCAGCTTAGTTTGACCCATCAATTAATGCCACTAGACTAGCTTCCTTACAGTCCTGTAGGGACCAAAGGCAAGCAGCCTAAAATTTTGACATAGACATTTTAACATTAGTTAAATGCTTCATCCACATTCAGGATAGTTGCACTCTCACAGCCTTCTTTAACACAGGTCTCTGCATCTGTGTCTTCTGGAGCTCCACAAGCCTGGATATATTGCTTACTTTACACAGCTGCTCTGTTCCAAGTCTGTGGCAGGATGCTTTCAAATCCTTTTTTTTTTTTGTGCTTTTAAATCCCTTAACATAAAAAAGAACTGGACACATACTCTGCTATTAATAACAGGAAGATGGAATGCTTCTTGTATAAAGTTGTCTTTTTTCTTTTTTTAAGTTAGCTTTCTGTCTGTGTTTCTTAAATGTGTATTCTCTGGATAAAAATATCATCTGATACAGGAGACTGCCCTAATTAGGCAATTTAACTATTAGAATGCAATATCACGACACAATATACTTGGCATTTGTAAGCCTTGTGCACCAGTTTAAAATGATGACAGACTTGTGTCCAGAACTTCTATTTCAGTTCAGAGTTACTTTGATTTTTTCCTAAAAAGCGTCTTGCCAAATACTTGCGTGGCTGACATTTTCCAAGGTGTTTTCTGATTTTAGTTATTTTATTCTCATGAGTCCAATTTTCTAAGCCATTCTCCATCCCTCCTTACAACTGCTCCTCATGGGTGATCTGCAAATGCAAACACTGGCCTCAACATGGCCTTAGCTTGCAAGAAAACTTCACAAGTAGACTACTGAAAGTAAAATTATGTTAAAGCAAATAAACTGTCATGCAAACAAAAGTGGTTATATTGTTAAAAGTTCTGGAACTATTTGTTTGATATCCAAAGCTGATTGGCTAACATATATTTACCATCTGTGGGAAGATACCTGTGTTATAATTCCGAGGTATTGACACTCTGCTGATAGCTGAGTGACGACATTGCAATAAACTTTTTGCAGTTACAGACTTTAAATACAGAATGGCAAACAGACAAATGTCCCTGAGGGGCTTTTAAGAAGCAGAAATCTTAATGAGCTCATCACTTACGAAAACTGAATACCTGCCTGGGGACAGACAATGTGAATGGTAGAGGAATCTTGTGGTTATGTTTCTCTTCAAGCTTTGCATCCAGCTAAGCTCGTGTCTGCTCTTGCACAATGCAGTGTGCACTGAAGTGAGACTCAGCTATATAGGTCATATTAACCCAAGGTGATATTTTGTTTTCTAGTCATTCCTGTAAAGGTTGAGAATGAACCCTCCTCAAACTAAACGGGTTTTCTTCTTCTTTTGCAGTTGTTTATACTATTTAGTCTTTAACTGCAATATGGTTTTCAGAAATCTTAAGTGCTTCTGCTGGAGCTAAGCGAGTGGGTAGTGTAACATTTGGTTTGTACCATTTAATCATGCCTGGTCAGAAATACAATGTCCACTAAAACACTGACTTTTATCAACCCTCAAAACCTATAAACACAGAATACTGTCATTTTGGAGTTTGATTCTTCATCAAAATCAGATTATTCTTTTCTTAGTGGCTTCTGGGAAGTATTTATAAGCCCTTACACATATAAAACTAAAAATATGTACGTGTGTCTCCCTGTTAAACAACTTACGAAATGTCTGTGACAAAAACTGTTTTAATCTTGAATATTTCAGATGTCCTCCAGTCTTCCTTACAAATTCATTTGTCTTCACAAATGAGATATGTTTTATAGCTTTCTCTGTGAGCATCCAGTTAAATCTTTCAAGGATTCAGATAGAAGTTTCTCCAAGGGCCAGTTTAGCCTGCATGATGTGAATTGTTTTTGTTTTCCTTTCTTTTTAATTTCTGCTCAGCTATCCAGGGACTCAATAAGTCACTTTCTCCATGAGATGTTCAGGACGGTGCAGTCAAAATTGAGATGTGAGGGAAGGAATCTTCTTTTCCTAGTAAATAGAATCAGGAAAGGGAAGGCTGTCTCCTACAGAAAGCAGGTAATGGTCTTATGGCTTCAATGCCAATACCCAGCTGTGTTCATCTCCCAAGCCAGGCCGAAAAAAGGGGATTCACACTTGCCCAAGCTGCTATGCATTAAGGAAAGAAATGTGACTGCACAGAATACGTCTTAGAGAAACCTCTTCTGGCTAGCAGCATGGTAATATTGCAGCCTAAGTGTATGCCTGGCTCTTTTCCTTCTCCAGCATCACTTACCTGTGGGTATCAGCAAAACCAGGACAGACCTTCAGCTCAGGATTCAGAGGCCCAAATCATTCTCATTTTCATGCTACACATTATCCTGCTGTCTAGCCTCTTATCACAGTGAAGCACTAGTTAGGCACCTCACCACTGCTCAGCCTCACTGTGTGATGCCTACGCTCCCTGGGGGCTGACATCAGCCAAAAATGCAGCTTTCTCATCCCGTGGTTAAATCACCATACAGTCAGCATCCTACAGACACTTCAAGCATCCAGGAGCAAACAGATGGTCAGTGGCTCCCCAGCTTCGTGCTGGGTGCTGCAGGAGCATTCTAGGCGGGGCTAGGCTAGAGTTCATAACTGTGGTCAAGTTAGGTACGGTCTGCAGAGACATAAACTGTCTGGGGTTTTCACAACATTGCTGTAAGCTTATATGGAATAATTTTAAATTGGACTCTGTCTACAAAAAGGACCACATCAGAACCACATCAAAAAAGAGAGAAAAGAAAAAGGTACATGGAACAGAGCAATCTGCCAAATGGGTACATGAACACCACCGTAGACAACCATGCATTTCAGAAAAAAAGAAAACCCAAGAGAATAAAAGCATTTTTTTATATTACTGCTGTGGTCTGTTTCTCCAGCTGCTTTCTTTGTGACTTCTTGGATTTACAACAATGTTGCATGCAGCCTTTTTTTATTTTTTTACCCCCCATCTTTCCTATTCTCTTAGCCTTCAAACTCCTTTTACAATTCCAATTATGTGCTCCAGCTGGAGACCTGAGCTATTAATGACTAACAACCATAGGAGGTGATTTCACATAAACTAGGCAAAAGTCCAGCATGTGACTCAGAAGCAGTCATTCTACCAGAGTTCATGACCTGCAGGAGCTCACTGTGGCTCCACTACTTGTACCTACAGCACTCCAGTTATTCCGGAGCTGAAGGCTGTGCTCCAGGACAGGACAAATTGTCTGAAGCTTGTCTCCCTTCATCCTACTTAGAGCTAAATGGAATAAACCAGCAGAGCCAGAGTAAATGAGCCATGGCAAAACTGATCTTAACCTCCACCCCCCTGATTTGGCAGCCAGGCACTAGGGCAGGAGACAAGATAATTCCAGTCAGCTCCAGCGGGCTCTGTAATGCAATTTGACAAATCAGATAGATAGCTTTTATTAACGTAACTAAATGAATTATTGCAAATGGGAGATGTGGACATTGATCTGTCTTCATATATGCATTCTGCTTTGGGGGAGGGGAGATAGCCTTTAAATTCAAGCTGCTGCTGCCTGAGGTAGGAAGTCGCTATAATGAATCTGTTCTGCAGTTTCCGTATCCCCAAACTGCCCATTTAACACCAATACCAATAATGATAAAAGGGAAATACGGAGGAGCACTATGCATGCAGAGCTATCAATGTTCATGCTTGGACATAAAAGTGACTATTCAGGGCCAGATTTTCCTAAATATGAATGTCTGCTTTGATTTTCTGGTGATGGGATGGGACTAACAAGGCTTGTTGAAGACTACGATACCAATGACAGACAAGGATACCCTGACTACATTCCTTAATAATAACTCTTCCTACATAAACTGCTTAAGTAGTGAATTTCACAGCACATATGGTGCAAATATACAGATAACTTCCTCAATGAAATCACCCAAGTCTCTCAAATCAGGCAAATAAATTCAGAACGTAAAGAAACATTAGTATTCCTGCCCTATTATCAGGGCTGTGACAGAAGAACACCCATGGGAAAACCTGGATATTTATTTGAAACAGTACTTTCTTATGTCTTCACATTCTCAAAAGTTAGCTCTGAGAAAGCTAGAGGGTGATTTGTGTTCTTCCTTTCCTCTCTTGTCTGCACCCAGAGTTAAAATCTCACTGTGCAGATGCCAAGCATACCTATGCTGGCTGATTATAGCATGGTAGTACTGGAAAAAAAAAAAGCAAAGTAGTATAAGCACAGAAAACACTGATTTAGCATGCGGTAGAGGAAGTCTTCTTGGAACCATTTAATGTGATGAACTTCTGGGAAAGAAGATTAAACAACTCTTGGCTTCATACAGATATCATTTTCAAGAGAGCAACATGTTTTGTTGAGCCACTGATCTGAACATGTCAGATTCTCTCATTCAGCTAGGATGGTTCAGCTTTCTACATACTACAAACTGGGGATGTATTTCCTCTTCTCACCACCCAGTAAAACACTCTCCCTCTTCAGGTGTGCAAAAATATCTGGGTTTGGGTTTTTTTGAGGTTTTTTATTCTTACCAAAACAGAGAGGTTTGGTTTGGTTTGGTTTGGTTTGGTTTTATTTAGTTAATTTGGCTAACAGTGAATAGTTGATTTAAAGTACTTCTGGAAATTTTTATAGTATTCACTCAAGGTTTTTTTTAAAAACCATTCTCCTAACACCATAGTGGAAGAGTGCTAATGCAAACTTAAAGTATGCCATGTACAAACAAAACCCATTTCTCACAAGTATTAGGGAAAAGTGTAACTGGGATTGCAATTATAGTTTAGATTTCTTTTACTAAATGTGTTTGATTTGAAGGTATCTAATGCATCAGCTCATTGTCACAGGGAATACTATCTATACACCAGAACAGAAACCCACATTTTCACCTGTTTTGGAAGTTCTGGACAACAAAGGTGCACCTAAAGGTCTTCCTCAGCTTTTTACCAATGCCAGTGCCCTCCTTTTAAAGACAGAAATCCTGGCTGCAGGGACAGGGAACATCACAGCTATCACAAAAGCAAATCCTCTCAGTCCAAAGAGACCCTTGGTACTGCAAAGTCTCCATCAGCCTGCAGGTTTCAGGTAATTTCAGTAGGAAGTTGTGCAAAAAGCATAAGTAGCAGGTAGGTCTCTGAGAAGAACCCATTAGTTTCCCTCTCTCTTTTTCTGCTTTTCATTGGAAGGGTATTGCAACGAGCACTAAAATACAGACTTTTTGAGATTATAGTGGGAGAGAAATCACAGCTCTCAAAGTTGCTCTGTAAAACAAACCTGAGGGTTGTCCTTCTTCCCCTGTTTTAATCACCAATAATATCATGTATCATTTCTGATGCAGGGATAACAGTTCTGTCATCTAGGCAAAGGTACACTCTCCCAATTTTGAGAAAGATGTGACTATTACTCTGCAATTGCAGCTGTTTTGTCAAGAATGAGTTCTTGATATCTGTTTGCTGATCCAATATACCATGATATAATACACCAGAGACCTTGGATTACTTCTGACTTCATCTCTGCTTTATGTTCTATAAAGATGCCTGTTCCCTCAACAAACAGTGCTTACAGACCTTCCTAAAATATTGCTGGGCAAATTGCACAGCCTCCCAAATTTAATTAACTGTTCAAGTCAGCATATCTCAAATTAGTTTCTAAAAGGGACCTGGGGCAAACACTGAAGTGCGTGAATGACGGTGTTGCTTACTGCAGTAAGTCATCAGTGTGTACAGCTCAAATGATCCAAGCTCAGGCTGATGGTGCAGTACAAATTCACTGTTGCTAGGAAGCGTATGAAGGAAAAATAAGAAAAAGAATGTGATTCTCAAGCACTATTACTGTTTGTTGTGGAAATAGGAGTAAAACTATGGAAGCATCCTCTTCCATCATGCTTTCCCCTTGGAGAGCTGCCATTTTAGGCACAGAGGCTCTTGGGGTATCTTCATGTCCCAGAAAAATGCTGAGCAGCTATTGAGCAAGACCACAGAAAGAGGGGTCCCAGCAGCACTTATTCTAAAACATAAGAGGTGGAGTTTGCTAGAGCTGGCTTTGACTAAGAAATCCAAGAGAGCACTAACACTATAGAGATCTTTTGTATTGCCAAGTGCTGAAAGATCAAGCAAGCAGTAAGGCTTTGTCTGAACTGGCGACTGCATGTGAGTAAAGAGAATTAGGTGCTGCCTGCTTTGAGCACTATCTAATACGAGAACATGAAAGAGTGAAACCATAGATAAACTGGATCTGCAAGACTTTAGATGCCTCTCTGATCTGTGGTGACACGAGATTACTTTCTAGAAAATTTACAGTGTTTTATGGTAGCGAATCATTTGTTTTTCCTTTTGCTACTGAGTTTAATAAAAGAGTTCTAATCTTATGCTGCATGATGTGGATGGATTTTTTCCCCCTCACAGCAAAAACATTACTTCAGCAATAAATTGCATGGAAGACAGTAGTTTTGATGACCTGTTTACTTGGGAAAATGCAAAAAGTAACACCAAAGGTTTTACTAGCTCTTAATGCCAGTCAAATTGAAAAAGTGAAAGGAATTGCTCTGGCTTTATTAGCAATCTTTATTGCTCAAAGCATGAAAAAAATCTGGAGAGGACAGAAGCAGTAATCTGTATTTTCAGATGGTTTACAGGTTCCCTTGGGATGAAAGTATGCATGTGTATTTTCAGTGAAAATCCAGGGCTGAGCTCACTGCTGTGCCTAGGGAGGCAGCATCTGGATATCTTTATTCCTCTGTGTTCTTTCATCTTGCTCACTTTTTCCCTCTGTAAATAGCATTTACCATAAAAGTTTGCAACTTGCATTTGCCTTTTTGTTCTATTTTTTACTATGTAAATACTAGTATTTATCACTAATAGTTTAATAGGCCATTAAAGTATATTACTCTTAATATTTAAGCTTCCGGTCCTGTCTTACCTGATGGGCTTGGGAACTCTTCCAAGCATCTGTACTCTGCTGCCCATGCCCCCATGGAGTCCTGAATATCTGTAAAAGCAAGACGCAGGCACACAACCTTCCTGCCCTCCACTGTGCACAGTTTCCTCAGAAAGAAAAGCAAATTGCTCAGGATGGACAAGTGTCATGACATACCCTTGTCCTAGTCCCATTCCAGATGCCTGAGGACCCTGCACTCTGGGATGTACTTCAGCACACAGCCACCACTCAGTCGTGGTGAGAAAAAGGATGTGTTCATTGGCTTCAATGCAAACAGCACATCCTTAAATAATCTGTCCATTGAAGTGTGGGGGATTCGTTTTTCTTAAGAACCTGTGGCCATTTTACATCTGCCCAAAGCTTTTGGAGGGTCAGCTGGTGATGTGCCAGGCCTTCCATTTGCTTTGAATCATTTCTTCTTACTCAACTGAAAGTGCCAGTATGTCCAGTACCTCTCCAACTCTCAGATCTTAGCAAAGCCATTCTCAGCAAACTAAAGGATAAAAGAACGTTGCACTTGTTTGGTTTGTACCCCTGCCAGCAGTGGCTCCTTGACCATCATAACCACGAGTTTCACTCCATACCAGAACCACCTTGTAGCTTTCCAACCAGTCAAGCAGCCTGGTGGGCAGCGAAGCATTGGTGTATTGCTGTCCAAACCAGTGGGAACCAGCTGGAATCCAAGGTTACCAACACAAAATCTGTTTTCTACCACAAAAAGAAAAAAAAGGCCTGACACATTCTAATATGTGTTCACTAATTTGTCTGTGAGTTCCACACAGAAATATAAAAAAACCTCACATATCTGCTGGGCAAATATCCTTCTAGATATCGGGAAGTCTGCCCACTTACAAGTGTTTTCATGGAAATTTGCAGATGTGATTTGGGCCTAGCGATGCTGAGGGGCTCTGGTTTCTGTTAGGCACGTCAAACCTGACAGTATTTTACCACAGTGCAGAACCTGTCAGCAGAAGATGACAGGGTCTCTGTGAGCTGTCATGTACAATTTTTGCAATTAAATAGGCCCAAGTCTGTTTAGAAGTATGAAGGGCTTTTCAAAGAACACGTTTGTTTTCCCCATTCCGTGTCCTGCAGAAGAGAAAGCACCTGAGGAGGAAGAGAGTGGTCTGAGGTTTGGGTCTCTGTGTCACGGAGTTCCAGAGAGACTTTGTATAGATGAAGACAGCAGCTTAGGAAAGCTGTTATTTTCCACTGTGAAGCAGAAAAAAGCAACCCAGAGGCTGTTTCAATGTGAGAGAAATCAGCATAGCTTCTGTTCTGTTAGAATATAAATGCTGCCCTGGGAGACTTAGGGTCAGTGTGAGATCACATTGAAGCAGAGACAGCAGAGAGGAGCATCGCAGTAGCTCACCCTAGATAACCAGAAAAGTGATGGATGCTGCACTGACCACAACATTTTTCCAAAGAATAGTAGTGTCACTACAGCAGGCACTTGTTTTGCCTCAGCTCCCAAAGAGCAACACAATTTGCTCCAAGGAAAGCAGTCACCCCTTGGTGCAGCTCCACGAAGGGAAATACCTGGAAAAAATGAGCAACAGAGGTGCTCATACATATCTATGCCTAGATTTATGTTTGTCAGAGTCACAAGCTGAGAGCGCCTTAAAATGCTTTAGTGTTTGTACCAAATTAATAAACAGAATTATATTCTTGAGCAAAATTTTTCCACTCAGCTGCCTTCCAAACCATTGGCATTACTCCCAAGGAGGAGTCTAGACATAGGTCTGGAAATAGCCCTTCATTTGTACTGTATTGCTGCAAATATGAGGTCATCTTCATGTATTCAGAACTCTAACAAGGTTTCACGAAATTTGAATAAGCCTATTTTGAGCAATGTGACGATACGTAGAGACATTTCAGATCATCTAAACAAACAGGTATGATAACAGAAGCAATGCAGATGTACCTTCACAGTCA
Organism: Melanocharis versteri; assembly: GCA_013397845.1. Lineage (NCBI taxonomy): Eukaryota > Metazoa > Chordata > Aves > Passeriformes > Melanocharitidae > Melanocharis > Melanocharis versteri. The sequence goes on from VZTG01003068.1 coordinate 808,128, forward strand.
GCCTAAGTTAACTAAAGCAGTTGCTGGGGTAAGGTTGCTTTCAGCAGTCTTGCTGCCTCTAAATCAAATGTCACTCTGTTTTCCCTAGAGGTAAACCGAGATACCATTACACAAGAAGCAAGACTAGGAAGGGGACAAGGACCCACACAAGGAACAGTGGGATGGAGCAGTCCAGATGGTCAAGTGGAGCAGTAGAGCTTGCACACATGCAGCAGACTAAAAAAAAGTCTCACGAGGGCTCCAAGTGTTCCTCTGCAATACTGAGACATAAGATGTAGACGTACCAGTCATGGTTTGGGTTGGCAGGGACTTTAAAGGCCGTCTAATCCAAACCCCTGCAGTGTGCAGGGACATCTTCAACTCAGTCAGGTTGCTCAAAGCCTCTTCCAGTCTGACCTTGAATGTTGCCACAGATGGGGCAACCACCACTTCTGTGGGTAACCTGTTCTAGGGTTTCACCATCCCTCATCATGAAAAATTTCTTCCTTGTATCTAGTCTCTAGGATTTCTTTCAAATCCAGTTGAGGAGGAGGCTGTTTCAATAAGTTGAGGGTTAACCTCAACTCACTAAAACTCATCTCCCAAAGGCTGGAATTCTAAATGTTATTGTCTCTGTGATTCATTCTGTTGGACACAATACATCACTCATTACCTTGACATAGTGCAACCACCTCGGCATCATCAGCTCAGAGTAAAAACCTTGAAGGATGGAAAGATTAAAGTTGAAAAATTAGCCCTTATAAAGAGAACATCATGATAAAACTCAATGTTTAAAGAAGAGCAAGTCTATCTGAAAACAGAAAGATGCAACTATGATCGGTCAGTCAGTGGGAATATTTATACATCAATGGACTATGGCTGCTACCACATTCACATGGTATCTGCAGTTCATCACACTAAATTCATTTACAGACCTAATGGGCAGCACCATTGCTGTGGAGACACACAGCTGAGTGAAAGGAATACAAATCTGAGAGAGTCCAGCAAGTGCTTCAAACAGATATTCTTCTGAAACACCACAAATAGGGGACAACAAGTGTCTGAGTAATCTTAGATTTGTTACTCCTTGGACTGATTTCCTTTTACTGGGCCCACTCCTCTTAAATATATGAGAGGATGAATGAAAGGAAAAGGGATTAGTTTATAAGGATCGTGTTAGTAACTCCTTTCCAGACTCCTTAATATGAGGTGCCAACTACCAGGCTTTCACATCATCCTATCTTGTTACCCCTGGGCTTAAACTCCTGAACCATTAAGTAGCCTGCATTCACTTTAACCCCTCCCTGCAAAACAAGCAGGTATTTCACGATTTCTTATGGCATGTGTGCTTCTCAGAATACAAGGATTTAACTTCATTGTCAGTGTACAAAAGCCGAATGCTTTTCCAAAAGTCTACATGAGCCACCTTTACAGAAATGGCATATATGTGCATCCCATAGCTCTGTCAGATTGAGCAGAAGGGATTAGATACACTCATTTGATAACATCCACTCAGCCAATGTAATAATGCCATTTATAATGCTGTAGTACAAAGCTCCCAAATTACTTCAGAATACACAGTCACAACTCACAAGGGAGAAATGTATAAAAGTATTTTACCTTTAGCTCTTGCGGTCTGCTTTCCATTTCCTTTACACTAAGATTTATACCCTTGTTTATAGAGAATTATGTACATGTATCTTCACAATAAATAATCGAATCCAACATACAACACTATCATAATGTGAAGAATACAATATTTTTCAAGCTTATCCTGCTAAAATTCAGGTTTCTATGCAGTCATAATGGTGAAATTATTTCATAAACAAATATGTGTCTCCCAAATATTCATGAGGTAATTTTTCATCCTTAGTGTCAAACACATATCAGAGATAGAGCTGGGATTTTCCTTGAGAATAAAGACGTCTAAGATTTCTTGCATTCATCTTACAGGGCTATTTTTCATATTTAGTGATTTAGCCCATTTCCAACTAGCAATTTGTCTCTCATGTCAGCTTATCTGAAGGTCAAACATTAAAAATATAACTAATATTTAATCCTGATAACATTTAAATATTTACAGAAAATTATTACTTTTCTCCAGGTCCCAGCATTATTTTCCAAGCTACCAGTGTTTAACTCCCTGGCTTTCCCTCAAAATCAGTACTTCTTGTCCACAACTAGAAACTTCACTTCTGCTAAAATACTACTCTCAGCATTTTGATCCAAAATGTTAATGTTATCACTAGTTATAGAAATGAGGAATTTATTCATATTCCATTCATAATCAAAAGACAATTTCATATTATATCATATTCTCACTTGTCATAAAACCACAGGACTTCATCAATTCATACCAAGCAAGAACCACTATAGTTGCTCTATTTTATTGTTAAAAGAAATGTGGCAAGTCTTGCATGTCCTAGATTGCAAGAAGAAAAATACAGTTCTGGTTTTTGTGTCTAGTACCATTAACATGAATATATCTGATCATACGTAGAAAAGAAATTATTAAAGTTTATTTCTTAACAGTAAAAAAAATCAATTCTGTGGTTTCATATATAATTTTACATATATATGTATAAGTGTATATATATATATATACACACGCACACACATATATGCTGAATAGCCTGTAATTTTCCTCTGTGTGAGTAATTCACTCCACACTGATCAGCAGGCTTTTGTGCTCCGGTAGCAACTGCTCCTGTCATTAAGATTTAGGTTGCATGGGGCACATGTAATGGAATTATAAAATCTATTTCTAAAAGAATGATTGATTCAATTCATTACCGGCTTTCAGTATACAATAAAAACTTTCTGAACCTTAGAAAAAAAAGTCATGAGGCAAATCCAAGTGATAATAAATCACCTGTATAAATGTTAACAAAATGGACTCAAGACGCAAAATGCACTATGCGTGGCCACAGTGACTGCTGTATAAATAAAACATATTTTCTTTTTCACTAAGTAACAATTCAAGGAGTTAAAATAATTCAGTGTAGTAGAAAATGGGTAAAGGCTGGCTGTAGTGGAGTGCACAGTAAAGATCCTTATTGACTGATTAGCAATTTGTTTCTACAAACACTGCACAGCAGTTGCCCTACTTTGCAGCAGGTTATTAGAGCCTAATGAAAAATGTGCATTTTCATTAGAGTTAATGGTCTTGAACAGAAGCCCTATGCTTCTACAAGGCTTTATTCTGTACTTAAATTATGGATTCATGTCTGTCATTACAGCTATTGTCCCTTGTTTGTACAATATACGCACATTACACAGTTTTGTAGCAACGGTATGACTCCAGAGAAGATGAGGAACAAAACCCGTCACTCTCAGATGGTGAAGGCAGCAAGACTCTGTCAGCAGATGNATCACCCTCAGATGGTGAAGGCACTGTCCTGTGAGAACGAGCAGCAAGACTCTGTCAGCAGATGGCCAGATGCCTGAAGAGCAAATTTAGCCAGGTGTTTCCTGCTTTTTGACATTTCAGGCTCTCACTTAAAAACTTCAGCACGAGGCGTAGTCTGCTGTACATGGCAGCCGAAGTTACAAGGACTCTAGATGAAGTTCTGGATTAATTAGGGACCAGGGCACTGGCTGGGGAGCACAGAGCTGTGCAAGGTGCAGGTACCAAGCAGGGAGAACGGGGCAGTGTCACAGGGCAACCCCTCTGCTGCCACCAGGCATGGAATGCAGGATGCCAGCACAGCCAACAGCCAGCCCTGCTGTACAAATCCACAGTAGCAAAAAGCTAAGGATAATATAAATGGGCAAGCAAAGCAAAAGAGGTACTATTTTACTTTTTAACAGATGATAATAGGAGCTTTCCCCTTCCCACTCCGGGGATAGAGTTGAGAACTGGAGCCACAAAAAGGTTAAAATCATGGGTTAAGATAAAAACAATTTACTGGAAACAGCAATGAGATAAGAAAATTGAGCAGAAACAGCAACAGTATTAATAAAAAGAGGTATAAGACAAAAAAATTATTTACATGGAAAGTAGAACAGTACTGGACCACTTCGCCCACTATGTTTTTTTCCCTCAACTGGAAAGGAGAAAGTCCCTTACTCCCACTCCTGGCTCCCTTACTCCTGCCCCTGACAGGTGACATGACATGGTATTGAATAAAATTAGCACCTGGCCATGCTCCCTTCCAGCTCTATAAAAACTTGACTCTCTCCTGGTTGGAACTAGGATAATCAGTCATTGCCTATTCCTAGGTATGCCTTAGTAAGCATACACTAGGCTGATATTTTGTGTGGAGCTGCATGGTTTACCGCATGTTATTTCATATCTAATTTGAGGTTATTTCATATTTAATTTTAGCCTCCAGACTAAACTTGGTGTGTACATGGATATGCGGACACATATACATGTGAGTGTACAGGTGTTATATGGTTTGTGATTACAGCCAGTCATTTACCTGACCTGGTTTCCTGTGCATTGGAGACAGTGTTCACAGACATCTTTGGTCTACATACATGTATTTATGCCTGACTGTGAGATTTCCTTTTATTTTTCTTCTGCTTTCTTTACTGCAATGTCTACTTCTTATCTAGTTCTGGTTCATAGTTAAAGTGGAATTCCCAGAACCTATTATCTTAAATAATAATAGATCTGTCTGTTTTCCTCTGTTTCTTTTTTCTGATCATCCTTAGGGATGATTTGGGGACTGTTCTTTATTTTCTTGTCCTCTGCTTATTCATTTTGCTATCCACTTCTTCAGCTGAAACAGGGCTTGTGATGATAATGATGGTAACAACAGCAGAATTGAATGTGGTGATTTTTTGGTGCTTTTAAGCTTTTACTTCCTGCAAAAAATTGCTATTGATTGTTCATCAAGTTATCTGCTGCAACCCATTATTTATATCCACTCCAGTCCAGACTTTTGGAAGAGAATTACGTGGCTGATGATGTGAACAAGTGCTCTGTATATGGAATGTTATTTTCTGGTTGCTAAGCTTCCTATAGGAAAATCTATTATTAACTTCTTAATTCTTGAGGGTTTTGCTAAGAATCAAAAGTTCCTAAAGTTATTATCAATTAAATAAATATCTGTTTTCTTAAAATAAAAAAATATATAAAAGGAAAAGCATGTTCTCACCCTGTCTGAACACAATGAGCATCTCTAACTCTAGCAGTTTCATGACTACCACCTCAGAGTTAAAAGCCCACAAACACAGTCCACATTACAGAACAAATATCAACACCTGTTGATATCCCATCTTCTTTATTCCTTGCGTGTGTGGAAACATCCAAAACATCCATTTAACTTAAAATTTTCTCAAGCCTCCTGAAAGTGATGAACAGTGGTGGCTAAACTGCGGTCAGATGACTGGTAGTCCAAGGAAGGCTAAACAGGTGTACTGAGTAGTGTGGTGTAGCAACTTGTCAGTCTCCCATCAGTGAGCCACAAGTGTTTTGCAGGGTTTATAATGACTTGTTGGCCTGGGAACTTGTGCTTCAGGGCAAGGTCATTCGTACTGAACACAAAATACCCCAGGCCAAAGCACTGCACACTGAAAATACAGCCTCCTCAGATCTCTCCATGGGCACTGCTCACTTCCAGTACAGAAGGCTACTGCTTTGTTTCTGATTTTTATGCACTATTCCTAATAAACAAAATACAGCAATTTTTCCTCTGAAGCTAGGATCCCCAGAAGTCTCAAATCCTCAGTCTTCTCATCCTGGTGCTCAGCATGCCCCCACTGCTCCAGATTCCACTCACAGCAGTAATGGCTGGATATTTTTTTCAGCAAGAGCCTATGCAAATATCATGTCTTAAAAACACACTGCAGGCAGTTCACGGACAATCACACTAACTGAAAATATAAATTACATTGAGAGAACTGATTTATTCATTCTGATTGCCTAAGTATCACCTAGCACAGTGCTTCTCAATCTCTTTTAATCTCCTTTAATTAGAAGGACGACAGATCTTTATGAAAATTGCATAGGCCAGCTTATGCTATGCTGTCTCTGTAGTTTTTATTTACAACCAAATGGAAATTAGATTTACATTTTAAAGGTCATAGGTTGCCTACAATTGCTAGCTTACTTGCAGAGAAGAGTGCATGTATGGAAACATGCAGACCATTTTATCGGTTCAGTCATGTTGCAGACTGCCTGACAGTGTCTCATACAATTTATTAAATACCAACCCATGGCCTTCAAAGGCATGAATAAAAAATTAGTTATGGGTTCAAATTATTTGTGATAAGGACACAGGCACAGAGGTCTGGCACATAACAGCAGGACTACAAGAAAGAACACATGCTTGGAATATAAAGCATGCATGTAGGCACAAGCATGAGTCAACATCTTAATTTGGGGAAGGCAGGAATCAGGACATGACAAAGCCATGTCAGTTGTCCCTGATTTTTAGAATCAGCTACAAAGGTTCATTACCAAATGCACACTTTTCTTGCCCACTCCCATCTCATCAGGTTGAATCTCGTCCCACCGTTGCAAAAGGGATCTTCTGGATTGGCTGGGGGAGTACTTTGGTTTTACTCCAAAAACAACATGAAAATTCTGGTTTTTTACTTACTCTCTTTGGGGATAAAGGGAGTAGATCTTTCCCAGGTAATACAATTCAGAGTTAGAAACATATCTAAAGCCTTAGCGTGAAATTACGTGTATTCTTCTTTGCTAGGTCTCTCTTTAATGCCTATTCAGAGTTACTTCTAAAGATGACTTTCCCTAAGCCACAAGGCTTAACTCTCTATGCCTAGGGAATTCTGTATTTCAATAAGTTTTGTAACTTAAATAGTATTACTAGAGGCTTTTTTATTTTGCTGCCTAATAATTCCCTCAAGAGAACTTGTACATGTGAAAACTTTATGTTATCTTGAACTCAGTGTGATTTTTATGCTTCTTGGAGGAGAATCTCTTCAGCTTTAAAATACCTATTCTTTCAGGGACACATTTTCCTCCACACTGACAGCACATTAAATTTATTGGAAGCTGCACATCTCAGAGAAAACTGACAAGATAAATCTGACTGTGCTGCTGCCCTTTCTGAGAATGTAGAAATTTTTTTTGCTTATAAGCTCTATTATTTTATAAGAAGTGAGAGGAAGAAAAGGCTATTACTGTATTTTAACCCATTACATTTCCAGAAACTGAATCTGGTTTCATGTTTTCCTGAAAGAATAAGAGTCACAGAATAATCTTCCCAGCTGGGCTGGCTTTCAGCAATGAACTTGGCTGACCTTAGAAGAAAAACAAAATTGCATTATGCCAGACAGAGTCCAGATGCCCTGCCTTTTTCCACAACAGCTCTTGTGTATAGAGGCTTAAGGACATGAGGCTGTTATAGGAAATCCTAGAGACATATGATCCTAGGTAAAAGCTTAAAATACAGAGGAGGAATGAACCCACTGTAATTTTTTTTTTTTTCACAAGTGTATCTGCTCGGATGATATTGCTATAGTTCATCCTAAATTGCTACCATTAATTTAGTGAATTAGTCATCAACTATTTACAGCTAGACACAGAAGCATTTGTAATAAACATCAGAAGAAGAGAAGAAAAATAGCTTTTCCTAATACTATTGTGCGTTTAATTTTGCCATAAAATGTGACTGAAGTCATTAGTCACTGATGTATTTCTTTCTGGAAAGGGCAAAAGATCAGTTATAGAGACGTCCAACAAAATTATAATGTATATATGTTTTCTGCTGCATAACACAAGCTGACAGTCACAACAGGAGATATTGTCTCACATCCTGAATCTGTAAATTTTATCAGAAGACCAGAAAATTCTGCTTCCTCTGATGTGGTACTTTTCCCTCTCTTCTGCCTTGTCTTCTCCAGGATGAATATTCCCAGATCTCTCAGTCTCTCATCATAGAAATGATGCTCCAATCCTTTAAACCTCTTTTTGACTCTCTGGTGGGCTAAGTTCAGCACGTTCGTGTCTCTCTCATACTGGAGACAGCACTCCAGGTGTGCTCTCATCAGTGCTAAGGACGCCCTCCCTCACCTACTGACGATGCTCTTCCTAAAGCAGCCCCGGGTACCATCGACTTTCTTTGCCACAAGGGCACGTTGCTGGATCACAACCAACTTCTCTGCCCTGCAGGACTTCCAGGTCCTTCTCTGCAAAGCTGGTATTTTAGCCAAATGTACATGGCTGTCTACTGTACACCTTTTTCCTCCACACATACATGGAAACCAACATAGCAACAAGAGAAAAATTGCCATGGAAGGCATAGGATTCTTAAAATATTCACAAATCTAGAAGGTGCTTTAAGTCTCACACAGTTTTCATTCCCTTCACGGTGGAAAAAAACCCAAACAAGTGGTTTCTCATGTATACATTTTATTAGAACCCAAGCTCAGCACCTGTGGGTAGAGCTGGATGGGGCTCTTTCATCTCTTAGTAAGTAATTTACAATGAGGCATGAGTGGTAATTTGCTATCTTAAATAAACATATAGCTGAGTGATGACTGTGGAAAACGGGTATGCAAGTTACAGTTTGCCTGGAGGGATTTAATTTCTCCACTGAACATTCTCATTCAGCATCTGAGCTTTGCAGCCTGGTGATTAATCTTCCTGAATACCAGACTGCTTGTAACAGGTTCTGGAGGTTCCTATCTGGAGTGTGCAGCACTGCCAATTAGCAAATCCACAGAACGTCTGACATGTGTGGTCCTAAATGAGCCTAACTTATTAACTATATTTATTAATGCCATTTGCAGTCAGATACACAGAAATATTATGGGTAGAGCTATTGGATGCAACTAGAAAGAATAATTAATCTTGTAAACAAGCCAGCAGAGAGTGGGATATAAATCAAGGCATCTGCTACCTTATGCCACCTTAAGTGTAAATGAAATTTTTGTTGTCTTTGGTTGAATGCTGTGTGATACCACAGCAAAGCTCATCAGCATGTTCGCAGCAATGTCCAAATACTGTATGACAAAGAAGGAATTAATACCCACGCATATGAAGAAGTAAATTTTGCAATGATCAGATGACAGTTTTTTACAGACAGATATCAAGGAAAATAGTGTATTCTACGATAAAATAGCACTAAACTTTTGTCTAAGTGTATGATGGATGTTCTGTCTGTGGTATGCAGTATCTGGCCGTTGATGGACTGGATTTACCTCTGCTTTTAATCCAAAGAACTACATAAGGACTCTTCTATGCTAAAGGGTATTAGAATAATGCCTCTGACTGCAAAAACCATAGAAATGAGTAAGAACATGATTTGATGTTAGACCATTAACATATTGTAAACAGATTAGGCAGATAAACATAATAATAAAAGTGTACAGAATACAAAAGACACAACTCTGAGTGTCTCCCTTATTGCACTGATGAAATTCAAGTAGAAACCAAGGGGCCACTTCGGATTTCTTCCTATACAAGCTTCCCAGAATACACTCCTGGTGAACCTTGAATTAGGTTCTGGTCAAGTTCCAAGGCATTCTGATGGAAGACAAAGTATTTCAGCTTTTCTTTTCAGACAAAAACAGCTGGCATCTGTGTGTTAGTTGAGGCCATAAAGGACTAAGCTACTTGTCATCAGTTCAAGATGGCTGTCAATGAAAGTGTTCATATTCAAGCTATATAAAAAAGCCTACTCTGATGCTTTTCAGAAATACTCTGAAAAGCCCGTGAATTCTCACTGTCAGTGTGACCGTGAGCTTTGCTTTAAACTGCAAGGAGCATTTTCTATCTGCTGAAAGCTGAGAAGGATGTGGCTTTTGAGCACAGAGGCTGCCAGTGCCACTCCTGCCCTTTGGAAGGAGACTGTAGAGCCCCATACCATTATTAAAAAGACACTTGTTTGCTCTGGCTGCTTTAAACCCGTAAGCTTTCCTTGCACACTGTGTGGGGACAGAGTCCAAGGAGACCACACGCTGCTCTGTGCTTCTTCTCACAGCAGCATGACTCAAGCTGTGTTCTTAAGCAGCTCATGTCATAATCTTACAGGCTTTATTAGTTTTGGCACAGGTATAGAAGAATAGGAAAATCTTTGAGAGAAACTCTATTAGTTAGATCCATTAGGACTAAATTGCACTAACCCCTAGGCTGGTATTAAGAGTGGATGTGAATAATCTGAGACTAACTAGAATTTCAAGGATGATTCAGGTATTGCTTTCTGGGAACTTTACTCTTACTATCTGTCAAACCTCATATAATTCATGGGGGGTTTTTTAACATAGTGAGCTAAAACGGATGTTTTGCTTTAATATTTTTTCTAGAAAACAAGACAGCAACTGTTTATTATTACCATCATGACCTACACTAAAAGAATTAAATAGTATCAGTGAAGTTATTTTAAATTTTTGAAACAATTCTTCACAAATTTAAAGCATTATGAGAATTGTTACAATCTGCAGGGTTTGGAAGAAAGAAATTATTTGTTAATCCAACTCAGCAGATGATTTCTAGAACTTTACAGAAGCAGGATGTACTTTCTCCTTCACAGTCTGGGCCACAGCTTCTTAGTGAAATACAATCACAATTAATCTCTGCTCAGTGTTCCCACAGCATACTGTGTACATTGTCCACTACATCTCCCATTTTCAACTAAACAGCATCTGTAGGACCCATTGTAAATGCATTGTTTGGTAAGTGCAAACTTTTTTGTGATCTTTATATAGGAATGATAGCACCAAGCCACTCACCTTCTCCCTTTTAAAGCACAAAAACTCCTTCAGAAAATACTAAGAGACAGAAACACCAGCCAGGACTGCTGCAAACAATTTTAGGTGGACTGCATTTCCCTTCCATTATCCTGAACCAACACCTTCAGCTGAGATATAAAGCCTTTCTCCTCTAGGTCACTCATATGTCCAGCTCGAGCAAATCATCCTGTCGCATCAGCAGCTTTCTGCTCCACCACCCACTGGAGTGTCCCAGCACAGATGAGCACTCTCAGGGAAGTTCAATATGCCAAGCTCCTCTCAGCAGGGATAAGGGCTACAGAAGCCGGAGAGGCAGCAAAGATCTTGTCCCAGTAGCACCATGCAATGAGAAGTTTCCAGAAGTGCCCCCTCTTTGAGACACGGATTGGACTGTGTCTCTAAACTTGACTTTGCTTTCTTCAATGTCAGTATTTCATTTTCTGTACTCTTCAGCTACTCTACATTTTGTTGATGCCATGTCAATCTGAATAAGAATTTCTTGAAGTGAGGACATGGCACACAAAGTTCACTGTGGAACTTGCTTTGAACTCAACCTCATTTATGTTTGATTTAAGAAGCTGGTTTTCTACATTTTTAACAAGCCCTTTTTTACAAGGTGAAGGTTAGATCCACAGTACAAGTTTAAGCACTTCTAACTTGTGCAGTGCAACTCAGAAGAACAAGGTCAGACTTCCTGGCATCCTAAGATAACTAATGGAGGGAATTAGGCACAATTCCAAAGGCAATATGAAAGTATCACATGCCCAGTACAGAAAGCAGCCAAGAAATTTTAGTTAATTAAAAGTTTCACCTCCATCCTAGAGATTAGGCATGGTCCCTTTGCAGTCTTGAATGACGTACCCTCTCCTAGCAGAAAGTACCTTGAGAAGCTCTCAAGAAGAAGAAGATTGAGGTCCTGAACTGTGCTAAAAATACATGTTTTTCAGGAGTAGGTCCTCCCAACATGTCTATACAATGTTCTGAATAAGAAAAAAACCCCTGAAGTCTCTGCAGCTCAGCAGCCAACATCAGATCTTTCAAGGCTGAGAAGAGAAATGTAAATATCTTACTTTGTAGCCTGCAGATTATAACATTAACCTGAAGGATGGAAGGCTTGGGCTCTGGTTTACAGGGTGACTAATTCCTAGTGGTCTTGTCAAGTAATCTGAGAGTGTCTGGACTATACACATCTTGTAGGGCAGAGTAAATTAAAAAGAAGTGCTCTGTGGATCTTCACAACACCAGCAGGAAAGCTTTCTGCAACTCTAAGCAACACCTGATGCTCTGAAAATACCTTAGAATTCAATGATATCCCACTGTGGAAAAGTAAACTTCATCATTATAGTGCAAATATCATGGTGTGCTGCTAAGTCTGCGTAAAAATACTACCTCTACATCCCTTTTTCAAAGCAGTGCTTCAATAAGCTTTACAAACTGAAATACTTGCTTGAAATATGACATAAAATATTAAATATCTATATTACTTTCATACTTATCAGATTTAAGGAGAAAGATGGATATTTGGACAGTGGCAATTTATTATACTGCCAGTAAGAAAACCTAAAATTAGAAAGCGATAGCTGGTTTTCGCAGTAGCTCCAAAACTCTTGAGCTAGATTAGTCCTTGATTAAGTCTGTTGCACTCTTTTGGTAAGCAGGATTCCAGGATTGTTCTGCTTAAATTAGAACATCCTCATTTTATAAGCTTTCAGCCAAAGCATTTAAAAATAAAGAAAAAAAAGGGGAAAAAAGCACAATACTGTTGAACGAGCTGATGGTCTCTTTGTTTGCAAGTGCAGTGTATAACTAGTTCATGTGTAGGCTACAGAACATGTTTTAAATTACCTCTACAGAGGGTAGTAAAGCAGCATTTTTCAGAATAAGCAAATTTACATTAATTCAAACCCACAAAAATAATGATGGCTATTGCTTTCCTTTTCTCTGCAACCACCATTGATTTTTGATGTGTATATTAGCAGCACCGTGCAGGACGCTCTTTTATCTCTTTCTGTCTGGCTTTGCAAAAGCATCTGCACTCCTTAGATCTCCTCTTCATTCCAGTGCACTCTTCTCTAAGGCAAGAAAATGGCCTATAAAATGTTTTGAAAGTTAATTTTGAACCAGTACCAGAATGGCTCTTAAAAGCAAGCCTTTACTATAAAATCCTGCTTCCAGCTACAATTTGCTGAGGTCTAATGGCCATCTGACAATTAGACACTCTGTACCCACATATGAAAGAAAGCAGATATACAAAGAACTCTCAGTATTTCTATATCCCAGCTAGCAAAATCTCTAATTCAAAACGTAGCTCTCCAAGCATAAGCCAAAGAATGGAGAGGACAGGTCAGAGGGCCAGTTGTTTGCGTCACCATAGGTTTCACGAGACAGAATGCATTAAGAATATTTATGAGTTGGACAAGCAGAGTTGCCCGTAATGCAATTGCAGCTCATTTAATTGAAAAAAGGGAATGAAAAATGCTTACCTCAACATGTCTGCTTAAGCCGTCATCTGATTTACTCCATTTGTATCAATACAGGAAGTCAAAGAGGCAAATTGAATTTATGGACCAGTGGAAGATAAACCAATTTTCTCTGGAGAAGCCCAAGTATCATAGCTCATACCTAAGTCTCCTCTTCTGTTTTCACATCAGTCATTGTACACAGCATTTTTACGCAGCAGTAAACCAATTTAAATGATCCATACATGCCAGCTATTGTACTGCTCACACACCATCCCTCCAGTGCATCTTTGCTCTCTGTAGGGCTGCTGAAGCTGCACAACTCACCGTGCAGCCCCCTGCACAGGGCGAGGGTGACATCCCCACTCACCTCAGGTCTTAGTGGCTTCAGCAGGGAAGTGCAAAGATGCTGGACCCTCCTGATCCCCTCTTCTCATGTAAGTCTGCTCACTTTCAAAGTGGTGCCCAGCTGTCAGGACTCAAAAGTGCTCCCAGCCACCGCTTAGTACCAATTTAATGACAGTCTTGCCCCTCCACCACCCCAAGTCTTTTTGTTATGGTTGACATAAACACGTGTGCCTTTCAAGGCTACTTGCTCTAAGCAGCTTTCTCAAATATCTCAGTTAATTCCAACTGAAAAGCAACAGGGTGTCAAAGACAAAGCTTTAATGTAAATAGGCATGTATTTGAAAATACAGCTGACATGGCAGAAGTTTTTCTAGACTTGGCATTTCTCTGACAGAAAATGCCAGCCTTATCAGAACTGAAATGTTATAGGGAATATGTTGACAAAACATCCAACCGACTCAGGGATGTTCCCATGGAAATCTGCTTTGTCGCTGGCCCATGTGACCTCACCCCTTTCGTTCCCTCAACTCTCCAATGACCAACACGGTGGGGCGTCGGGGAGCCAGGAATTAAGCAGTAAGCACCTCCAGAGGAAAGGAGTTCTATTTCTAGGGAGCCTATGGAGTGGGTTTTGCTTTTTGAAAGATGGTATTTCACAGTGGTCCATGATTGGAATCTAACCCAGGACCTTCATACCCGCAGAAGCTTCCTTCCTTTTGAGCCAGATGCAGGGAACTTTGGAATGCTCAGGTTCTACTACATTTGCTGAAAGCATGACCTTCTCTGGTGCATCTTCCCACACTCTTCAGTATAAAGTGTCTCCTGGTAGGCTTTTGGCTGAAATCCTCCACTGTTTGAAAGAAATGGACCCAGACAACAAGCTACCTCCTCTGAAGTAAATATTTTGTGGGCAGGGAAGGTTGTCTTGATGGCAAGGTCATCAAGAAGGCATCTGTTGTAACCAAAATAAAAGTAATCATGAAGTTGCCTTGGGGGCTTGAAAACTTACAAGATCCAGGCTATCTCCTCTTGTTTTGGCCTCTTTCCCCTAGAAAGGGAAATAATACAGGGATAACGAGCAGCAGAGTGCAGTGAAACTCAGATGTTAGTAGGAAAGACATCTGTGAATCCAGGCCAGTCCCTTGTGTTTTCACTCTTGGAAGGAGTTGCTAGAGCAGAGTGTGGGCCAAGTTCCCTAAGAGCTGCTTGGAGAATTAGAAAAGCCTAATTTGACAAGGTCACCACAAAGCAGACTGACCTAAGCTACTTTGCAGATGTAGTGTAGACTTTCTAACTGGGGTTCAGCTGACCTCTGGCTGCCAGATGACATCCTGTTTTTAGGATGCAGATTCCTATGCTGCCTGTGTCTGAAGTTAGACACAGTGCATTCCACCCACAGTGCTGAGCACTTCAGGATGCATTTTCAAACACTTTAAAAGTGGGTTTTTTCTACATGAACATAAGATCATTCTGTCCTTGGTATATCTTGGAAGAGTTCCACCAAAATCGTAATAGGGACATGATTACATGCAATTCTTACTGCTCATGCTCCATTTTTTTCTTAGCCAAGATCAGGTATGCAGGCTGGTTATTTTCCTATTTGATGAAGTGCTTTTAGATCATTCTGGGAGGAGAGCTAGGTGCCATCTCCTCGCCCTCAGAAGATAGTGCCTGCCTTCCCCACACCATGATGATACACAGGAATCTTGAGCAGTGCAAGTCTGGTCAACAATGGCCACAGATTGGAAAATGTGCATTTGTGCACTCAATTCTAATCCTTTAAGCACAAAACAGAAAATTGCAAAGGGCACACGATTATTTTTGGTGCTCATGGCTTAGTTCCAGGATAAATTACTAAACCACTGAATTTTACCACCATCAAAACATAAGCTTACAAATGGCAAAAGGGCTAATACACATGGCTTTCAGGACTTCATGATTAATGTTGAAGCAGAAAAGCTCCAGGCTGATTTAAATTGGTCCTCCTCTTGACAGACATTAACAAAGAAGGGGCTTTCTTTTCTGATTTTTTTTTAAGGGCTGGTAGTATAATTATATAAAGTTTTAATTCAATAACTAGAACTGCCAAACTCAGCAGGAGAAATAACATGTGAAAAGTAGAAGTTAGAGAAGAATGATGCAAAAAACATCAAGGCTGTAGCTGTATCATTTATGAGAACAACACAGCCTGGAGAAAGACTGTGTATGTTTTAAGAGGATGACCCCAGAAACGAGACTTATATAGAATTAACAAACAAGCAAGTATAATCTATTGTTTATGACAGGTAACAAATAGACAGCCTTGGCAACAGAGCTATTTATCCATGGACCATGAATAGCATGGGAAACAAGACCAGCAATAAACCATTTCCCACTTCAAACAGAGCTGTCCACAACCCTAATGTGAAAGGATCACATTTGTAACATCATGGTAACTCTGTTATATGACATATGACATATGACTCTGTCTCTATGGTCCTTCTTTTCTGGATACCTTTTGACTGATGATCAAGCTTACTATTCAAAATTATAGTCTCTCCCCTCATTCTCCATTGCCATCGTAGTCCAAATCTGAACTTAAATTATCTTATTCTTCTGTCCTTATGTTTGGATTCATCATTTGGGAAATTCAAAATTGGCAGGGAAAAATGCCAACACAGTCTCTGTATCATAGGCAGAGATAAGTATACTCTTCTGTGACAGTCATTTTCTTTTAGTAGATCCCATAGCTGTTCCATCTTCGAGGTCTCTTTTGCTTACAGCTGTCATTGTAGTAGATGAACCAAACTTTTGTCTTTCCCACACCCTTCTTTGTGACATTCTTCACGAAACTGGTGTCTTTTATTTGCTATTTAACAGCTCCACAGACATTTTTCATGCGCTTCTTTGTAAGAAGTCCTGATCGTGGGCAGGTGATAGCTGGGAGGCTCTGTATCAGGAAAACAGAGACAGTAGATCTGTAAAGAGTTATTCTGTTCAACAAAACAACCCTTGAGAAAAAAAAATAGTAAATTGTAGCTCTATTCCCACACACCCCCAGTGTATCCCAAACAT
Organism: Melanocharis versteri; assembly: GCA_013397845.1. Classification (NCBI taxonomy): domain Eukaryota; kingdom Metazoa; phylum Chordata; class Aves; order Passeriformes; family Melanocharitidae; genus Melanocharis; species Melanocharis versteri. The sequence goes on from VZTG01003068.1 coordinate 824,615, forward strand.
GCCAAAATAAGTGAGAAACACATGCTCCTCTCACTCTGCAGAGCAATTAAGGTAGGACTCTTGAACCTCTGAGAGGATACAGTCACAGAGCAGATATACATAGAAACATGAAAATTTCTAACCAAGTTAAACTAACTCCAGCAAGTTCACAGTTTCTCTTGTGCTTCCTTCAAAGTAAGTTCAGTCACTACAGGAAATTTTCGTCATATGAACTGATAGATGGCAAATTAAATCAAAACCACAGCACCTTTCACAAATGCTGCCCTTAACTTGTTGCCACTCTAAAGTACTCCCACTGATAACAAATTCTCATTTTTTAATAGACTCTGGCTTTTGTTCATTTGGGTCATATTTATAAGCAGTCTCAATATTTCTAAACAACTGCCAGGCCAAAATTTTCTTTTCCTTTCTATTTTGGTTGTGTAAGAGTATTTCATATGTTTGGCTCATTAACTTTATGCTGTCTTGGAAGTGAAGGCAAAAGCTCTGCTTCGAGGCATAATTTGCATGTAGCTGACAGCAGCAATTCATCAGGTTCTTGGACCTTAATGTATATAAGAATCTGGATTTCAGTTTAATTTCTAAATCAAGTAAATCTTCAAAGCTTTTTCAAACAGCATTTTCTAAAAAAAACCTTATTAGGTAAAATATTATAATTGTCAAGGTATCACTGCATTATGTAGGCTATAAACAGGGCTACGTGCACTTAAAATCATAGAAGCCTCATTGCTGTAAAGTAACCTGTGACAGGATAATATCTATGGTTTCATACACACATATTCACCCTTTGATATCAGAGGTGATACCAGAGAGCCTCAAAGGCTACCTGGGGGAAAGTCTGGGATTTCTCATTTGTAAGATATTTCTAAGAAGACAATTAAAAATTTCTATACTTTATGAACATTTAAAACTACATATGTTGATTTATTAAAGTTATACTATTACTTTGTATTTTACTTAGGCAATCTTTCTTCTCCAACAAGGTTGAAATCACCTCAAAGAGAATCAAACTTTCCAGATAGAACACTAAACATACGAAAAAACCCAAACACCTGAATCCCTCTCTCATACGAAGTTAGTGGAGGGGTTACCCTTGATTTTGATTTAAGTACATTTTAACTGTTCAGAGCCAATGCAGCCCAGAGCTGAAGAGGAGTATGGACAACAGAGAACATCATCACCATCTAGAAATGCCGTCTAGAGACCTCTGTTTGACAGTGCTAGAAACTGTTTAACTGGGCAGCTGTCAGGACTGCATTTATGCTTTTGTCCTGTACCAAAGAGCTGCTGATTGCCAAAATCCCATCTCAGGCTTAATCCCATTTTGGCAGTCTGATTCCAATCTCAGACTGAAGTCCCTCCACAGCTCAGCTCTGAAGCACTCCTACACCTTCCTCCTGTCAGCCCACCAGTTCAAAACAAGTCTAGCACACTATGGTAGGTTCATATTTTCCCTGAGGTCAGTGGAGTTAAGGCTATTTTTTGTCCAAGAATGGTCCTGGTTTCTCCAAAACTCACAAATTTTACTTGGTTTGATTGTGCAGTATTTTAAAATACAGCTTATCCACTGAAGCCTAAGACCTGTGGGACCTGCATTCTTTATTTACCTGAAGTGGTTCAAAATCACATCAGCTATCAGTGAAGGTGTTGTGTTGAAGCTGTGCCTCTGTGCTGTGGCCAGACTGACTCTGCGCTAGCCAGGGCTGCCCTAGGACACTTAATCAGAAAGGGGACAATCCTGAGCACCAGCCACAGTAGCCAGCATCTATCTACTGAAAGACACAGACTGTGTCTGGAGCAAGGACTGGACTCAGCTTTTCACGCCCGCCTGCAGCACTCGCCACCATACTACAGAGTGTTTTTCTTCTTTTCAGCTGATTATTAAAGTACACACAGGCCCTTCTCCAGAGAGCAAGTTGAGAACATCCCCACACAAAACAGCCTCCTAGCTGTGGACATGGCACTTCTGGAAAGTTTTAAGTTGCTACCAGCTCAGTATAGGCTCAGCTGTGTTTGTAGGCAAGGGCTTTGGTCCTGGCCCACACTTGCAATCGCAACAGGCCCCAGGACATTTCTGTAATTTCACCATGTACCAAGGATTGTCATGGCAAATGACAATTACGCCAGTTAGCTGAGGTTCAGGCTTGTGGTCTGAGATACACAGTGGCCATGTCTGGATTCATTATGCTAGGTTTTAAGAAAACTATAATTCAGGTGTCAGTGTTAATCAAACTTTCCCCTTAAAAAAGTCAAAACAGGAGAACTCAATGGTATAATCAACACAATTTGACAATACAGTGTTTTATTGATTATCTGCTTGACTGACAGATGCAAAAAAGAAATATTAGGCTGTCTGCAAGTTAATTCAATCCTTGACTAAGTTTCGTGTTGGGTTTTTTTTCTCCCCTTGTGAGGACATAAACATTGGATTTGTAATGGCCAGTTACAAACCTCATTGTTAAAACTACTAATACTCTCATGTTTCACCTGTTCCTTTATTTTATTTAAAGAAAACAATATAAATAACAAATAAGTTAACTAATAAATTTCAGTTTGAAAAAAGCTGAAACTCATATTTGTAGAATTTTTTATGCTCTGTGAGGCCTTTTTACTAAGCAATTAGAAAGTCTGGAACCACTGATTTACATACATTCTTTTCATCAAACATACATTTAGTAAATGTTTACATCATTCTTATACATTTATTTATTTTATGAAATCCAGAACAGGAATTTATCTGATCTTGCAGTTTATTCTTTACCTCAGTCTATAATCTGAAATTACATTTGTCTTCTTTGGTAATTTGCTTAAAAGGAAACAAACTGAACTTTCAGGAAGTAGTATGACAGCTCTTTGGGAGGACAAAAAAAGAGATGGAGATGCAGCTTAAGGCACCATAATTTGTTGCTGGTATGAAACTAATTAGCATCTGGCTGGCGTTGGCAACTACTGACATTATTGTGGTGTCGTTACGTGATAAGTAACAGGAGAAGACAAATTTCTAGAAGAATGAAGATCTATTTTTCCAGGCCTGTTCCTACCAAGTAGAAACATAGGAAGAAAACCACACAATGTATCTGTTGTCCAGTTTATTGTTTCTATCTTGGATGGTATCTACTTTTTTTCCTTACTGTTTTTCTGAGACTATAAAATCTCTTAAAAACAAACCAAATGTACTCTGTAGTCATGTTTTTGTTTGCATGATACATTCCTATGCACATCCAATAACACTAGTGCAATTGAAGTTTTATTTGCTGCTCAAACCAGCAGTCATGCGATGTGTTTTCCATGTTTTGAGGACCACAGTCTTGATTTGAAATAAAGTTGTAAAATCCAGCCTCTGTTTTTCTCAGCATATGCACTTTCCAATATTTCAGCCATCTTTCCAAGACAGTTTCCCAAATTAAGCAGAAACAAATATTACTATATTGTATGCTGTGCTAATTACCAGAATTGAAGCTACTGTCGTTGCAGAAACTTGATTTGTTTAATAAATTAATGTCGTATTTTTTCCATGTCTCACTCTTTTGTGATTTATTTGTGCATTATTTGTGGTAATATTTTAGGTGAAGCTTTCCCTGCTTGTTCATACAGTATTCTTTCAGAAATCTAGGCTCAGCAATTAAAACAAAAGAAGGAGAAAGCTAACCTCATGGAAGGAATCTGTTAATCACAGAAGCACACGTTTTTCTGTTTTACTGATTCAAATCAGCTCTTAGAGCCATCCGGATGTTACAGTTTCAGAGGAGCACTAAAGTAGAAAACACTCCAGAGCATTTTAAGTCCAAGAGTGATTAAATGTAAAGGAGGTGGAGCGTTTATGGGTAGAATTAGTGCAGTTTTTTTAAACATGAACAGGTCAAACTCTGAAACATATCAAGCTATGCTTGTGTATTCCTGTTTTTCCTTAAGTAGCTGCACTGTGATTATAAATTCATTCTAATTATGGTTTCTGCTTGGTAGCATGCCAAAAGGTCTCTTCTTCATCTGCTCAGCAATGTTCCTGTTTCCTTCTGTTCTGCCTCAGTAGCTTCAGAACCTGCCATCTAGGTACACACACAACAGCAGCTGCATACAACTACACCCTTCACAGAAAAACTTCTGTCTCCAAGGCAAAAATAGAGCAGATTGATGGGATCAGTATTAAACTGGTTCCCTCTAATGAGTTAAAGACTCCCATCTGTTCCATATACTAATGTGGTTGAAGTCTGCAAGGAGAAGAAAAGATCAATACAAATTTATGGGCTCTTCATAAGCATTAAATTAACATCAGAAAAATGCAAAGTTGTGTGAAAGGGATGCTCATGATCCTCCACTGAGGCTTATAAAGCTAACTGAGCACAAAATTATGTAATTATGGTGTTAAATAAGACTTCTAGAGTAAAGTATCTAGAGGATAAATAAAAAAGATGCTTGCTACAGCTTTGACAATTAAAAAAGCCTTTTCGAAAGGAAGTCTGCACCATCAGTCTGTTTAGTATGAGCTACCCCCTCACTCTCTCGCTTTCTGCCTTTCCAGTTTCTCATTTTAATCTTCAGCATTTCTAACTCCCCCATCTAATTCCCTGCCGCTGTGTGTTTCCCCAGATCTTTACTTCATCAAGGTATAATTTTTTGGTACACAGAGTCAAAAATTTGTTACTTTTCCCCTTTGGACTTTTGACCTTTTTCAAAGGTGCTTTTAAAGTCCTAATGATTTCCTGACTCGTTCAGCTGTTGACAGACAGTTCATTCCAAACTGCAAAGTACAAATGGTACGTATCGAGTATATTGACACGTAAAAAAATAGTATCAAACAGACAAACTAGAAAAGGCTTCAGGTCCTGCTGAAGCCAACAAAAATATAGACAAGCAGTAGTGCTGGCCCAGATCCCCCCCAGAGTCCTCGGTCTTTGCTGTCTCATCCAAGCCTAGGAGCTGTCCACCCAGTCTGGTGGCTGTCCTAGACACAGCCACAGAGCGTCTTCCTCTTCACCCCGCGGATCTTGCAGAGGGTTTTTAGTGAAGTGACCTGTTTCCAATAGGTGAAGAGTCAATGATGCCATGACTTAGCCTGATCTTTTGGTCAGAGTTTCTCCTAGGAGATTGGATACATGGGTATGAACCTTCTCTGGCTTGAAGGGGAAGTGCTCAAAAGGCAGAAATCCTCTTATCTGTTAGCAAATGCTTCAATCACTGGCAGTTTAATTAAAAAGGAACATCATACCTACTTGTATGTTATAAAAAGAAAAAATCGTAATCATGGCTGCATTTTAAAAAATGTCTGGGAGAACATCCTATGAGTTTAATAAAAAGGCTTATGAAGTCAAGCCCTTTGGAGGGATATAGGCAGAAAAAGACCCTCTTCCACCTCCCCAATGGTCCCCTGTGAAGACTCTTTCCTGCTGAGCCCAGGCAGTAATACAGATGTGAAGAATTGTCAGTCAGCACAGCAGCCACAGCAGACCATTAGGTAGGGGAGCAGGATTTTCTGGATCTAAATGCCTTCTCAATCTCCCTCTACTCAGCAGAAAAAAAGGTTGCTGTACTGCAATAGTCTTTCTTGGTAATGAGCCAGAAGTATTTTTATGAATATAGCTTCAGGTACTGCTCCTAGGTGTCAGGCACATAAATAGAATTTTAAATCTTAATACTATAATTAGAATGTTTTCAAGAGTCAGTATTTTCCTTGTTTTTACAGAACTGCATAATTCTTAACACAAAGGACTACTTTCCATGTGCAGTCACAGCAACAAACTTGGAAAAAAACATTGATTTTTGGAGATCATGTAAGTTTAGAGAGGGGTTTTATTTTCTGTAAGCTGCTGATAAATAGGTCTAGCCTTTACTGTAGCCTAGTCAGCTTTGACACTGAAGAGTAATATACAGATTAAAATCAACACTGGAAGTAAGCATCAACTGTGCATCTACAACATGGAAGTTAAGGAAGGCAGCTTCTCTAAATTAGAAAAAACAGTGCTTAGTTGTCATTTTTTGCAGTTTGGTCAATTTTTAAAGTTGATTCTGCCTACAGAGGTAGCAGAATGGCTGCAGCTTGATTTGTAACAAGACCTTTTTTAGGTTTGGGGCTTTTCAACTGAATCCATTTCTTTTCTCCCTATCTGCTTTGCAAGAAACTACTAGGGACCTTTTTCTATTCTTCCAGGTTTTCAGACCACAGAGAAAAAAATTATATGTACACCTCCAATGCGATCTCTGCAAACAATCTGCATTACCTGCAGAGAAGTTAGACTAGGAATTCAGAGAGGGTGGAATAAGTAACACAAAACATATAAGGTCATCAGAAAAACACTGCTGAAAAGCCTCAGCGTTCAGAAATCTTTCATACTTTCAGATGCTCAACATGGGTGAGGTCCAGGCTAGCTAAGAATCACCATTACTTGTATGAGAAGAACTTTATCAACTTTCCCAGGTGCATACTAATACTCCATGGTTATAAGCAGTTTAATGTTTTTCTGCTGCTAAAAGACAATGAGTGTGTGAATGAGTCCTGGTGAGCAGAGACAGAGGGAAGAGTGGAAAGTTTCCACATGCTGTTTTGAGCCATTACATGTGTCAGTATTTCCACAATGAGTAATGACTCAGAGCCAAAGGAGATAACCGCAAAACATATCATCAAAATCAAATTACAAGGTGAACATAATTTGTTTCTGGGTACGGACATAATTCGTTTCTGGGTACGGACATAATTCCTACGTTCTGGTTTACTGGGAAGCTCTTTGAGTCAAGGCATTCAGACTCTGTGTTGACATGTATTTACAACCTTGAGTAAGTTTGGATGCTTACAGATCTCTGACCAAGTTCAGAAAAGTTTGTCCATGAGTTTAATTAACTCCTTAAAACTTAGGGAACCACTGTCATTCTCCTTGCAACCATTGCACATCCGTTCTGACCAAGCTGTTCCCATAGCTGAGATCCTAGGTCCCTGTCCTTGTTCAGGTCTCCTCCGCTGGGCCAAGATCAGAGCTAAGACCTTGCGTCAGGTTAGCAGGCTGCACACCAGCCCAGCAGAGAAGCTTTGAGTGCTGCATCCAAGCAGGCTCTTCCTGAAAGCACCACAACTCATTCCAATCAGATTTAAAGGTCTTCCTCCTTCCAGACTGTTTCATATGCATACGTCTTCCTCCACGTCTTGTTGAGGTTTAGGAGTGTTCCAACTCCTTTTGTTAGGTCTTGTCAACACAGTACAATTACTGAATAATAACAGAGTTATGAGGTGCTAAACCAGCCGCTTTGCATACAGGCTCCAGGAGTGCTGCACAGACTAGCCCAGGCTTTGGCTGCCTGGTTCTCTCGCTCCTCCACCTGTGCTTCCTCCCCATTCCCCCTCACCAGAGCTGGATGAAGCCCTCTGCACAGTCTTTTCACTACAGTTTGTATCTTTTCCCCTTCCCAGCCTCAAGTGGCAGCAATCTTTCTTTTCCTCATGAGGCCATCAGAGCAGAGGAGGTGAACAAGCAGGGTCCTATGGGAATGGATGGGTGGGTGAGGGGCACAGCTAATGCAGATGCAGCAATTCCCATGCTTCAAGGAAGGTGGACAAACTCCTACTGTCATTCTGCTCCACCACGGGGTGAAGCTTCTATCAGGAAATGGCTATGGCCCCTCTTGCCATCCAAATGAGATAGAGGAGTAACAGAGAGCCGAAAAAGGGGAGAGGTTCATGTCCCAAGTGAAAATGTGCAGATTCCTTGACTAAAAGGTCTAATAATATTGAAATACTACCCAGTGTGTGACAATACCATTCTCAGCACAGTCAGTGATGCTGACAGTATCCCTCTTCACTAAAACAGGACATCTTAAAACATCTCATCAATCCTTGATTCAGAAGGAACCATTGATCTTTTAGTCTAAACCCTGGAACCGGAACTTCACCTATTGTACTTCATATTATCCCTGAACTTTGGCTGAATCTGAATCGAATATTTCAAAAAAATGTCCAGTCAGGTTTCTCAAAATTCTAGCAGTGGGAATACACCACATCTACCTTGAATTGCTCCAGGAGATAGGCATATTCATCATTTAAAATATTTGCAACTTGTTTAAAATTTTTATTTGCCTAGCAAAGATCCCAGTCCTGAGTTTTCTGTTGTTGCATTAAAGAGCTGTTGTTTTTCTGAAGCTTTTCCTACATCTGTAGGTATCTGTAGGCAATGAGAAAATCACATCTGCAACTTGAATAATTTAAGGTAATTTGTTCAGGTTTCTGCCTGTTCTCCAGACTACAGCTTAGACTCTTTCAAAACCTTTTCAGCTTTTCAGAATTCTCAAAATTAGGACCTCATAGCTGAAGTGTTCCAGTGATGGCCTTGCCATGACACAGACGCCCTGCCTCCCCTCCTACCAGTGCCTTTGCCAATACCTCCCAGGTCACATTAGCTCTTTGGCTAACTACCTCGATGGAAATGCCTATCCTGGAAATGTCTATCCTTCTAGTTGTACCTTCCTCTTAAGACCTTTTCAACATCAGCATAACAGTGTCCTGTCTCAAAGGTCGGACCTACATCCTTTGTTTCAAAGTCCAGTCTACAGTTGTCTTCAAAGACCCACAACTCAGATCAACCCACTTACAGAATAATCCAACTCATTCCACATGCCTAGCTTGTCCCTCTTTATTTACTTACCCAGTAGCTTGAGCAAATTTCACCTGCAACTTTTGCAAGCAATAATTTCCTATTTCCTCCCAGTTGATTGATACAGGTATTAAGAATGCCTTTAATTTACTTTCAAGGTACGTGTTTGATAAGAAAAAGCACATTTACAGGGAAGATTCACAGGAAGAAAGACTGACATCTGCCTATAATACAAACCAGTATTTTGATGTCAGTGCACGAGAGAGAGGACCAACACAGAATAAAGCACACCCTTTTGCTTCTACTCTGTACAGAAAATCCAATTCAGACACTTTATACAACAAAATATTTTAAATTCCCAGTCCCTCCACCCACCATGCATAATTCTTCTACAACAGTTCCTCATTCAGAAATAGCTTTTTTTCTGCACAAGCTACATATTCTTACTCTTTATTTAAGTAAGGCAATGCCAATTTCAAAGCAGCAACTCAATTCCATCTTCTTTAAACACAATGGAAACTTTCCAGATAGTGCATTAGATGCAGGATGAGATTCATGAGATCCTTACTCTTTATTTTAATTTTCCAAATGTATATTTATAGAGTGTGTATTAAATTTCAAAGTCGATTGTTTAAGCAGGACAATTTTGATATCTCTGGTCTCAGACAGAGGTCCTGAGACTTTCACAAGTTTAAAGCAGGAAAAATATACAGGCAAATTCAAAGGCAGCTAATCTATCTTTGTCATTTTTACTGTTGTGTTCAGATAGTACACAGAAAGCTTGAAAAACAGTCGATTAGATCAAACAGATCAGTTCTGGAAGCAGCAAGTGATTGCCACCATCCACTCCTAGGCTCACAGCTAACCATGCTGACCATTGAAAGGCAGCTCAAAAGTGATCAGCCCTTGAAAAAAACATCTTTCAATCTTTCACCCTCCACATTTGTCCATGGGGCAAGCCAGCCTCTAAGAGGTTATCCTGAAAGTAAAACAAAAACATGGCAATGATTCAGGCATGCTGATGCAGAAACACATGGTTCTTCCCCAAAGGGAGAAACCAGACTCCAGGTTTATAAAACAAGCAAGCTGCTTCTCTCATGGGCTTGCAGAAAGAGAAATAGGGGGATCAAAAGAAACCTCAGCAGATGTTCAGTGCCACTAAGGGATAATTCATGAGATCCTAGGAGTATATTCTGCTAGGAGAATATACTCTACACTACACAGCGGATTCACAGTACGCTACTATTCACATGGAAAGAAATCAGCTAGTCTATCATAAGCCAGTATGGTTATGTATTTTATTCCCCTTCCCTGAACTGAAAGTATTCAAAACGCTTTCTTTCCCCCACCCAAATTTTGCATCAATATTCACAAATGACCTGGCAAAAAATACGAAAAGTTATAGAAATGTTTTAAGTAAATAAAAAAGTGAAATGAAGGCCTGCAGTGTAAGGTAAGTTAGAATGAAGACAGAACACAAAAATTACTAGAATACTGGCAAATAAAAGGAAATAATTATGATTAAGCAGTGAAAAAGACTCCCAGTAGCACACATAGTAATAAAACCTTTTACAGATTACTAAGAAAACATTCCCTGACCATAATTGAGGGCATCGATCATTTTGTGGGTGCAAAATTTGGAATATCTGCAGCAAAACCTTAAGGGGGCAGAGTTCAATCTCTTTCTAGTTTATTGCAGTCTCAAAGTACCACATGTTCCTGTTACAAGCTGCTGGGAAAGCAAAAAACACATTGCAAGCTTTCTCTTTTCCGAGAGAATGTTTCATTCATGGCTAGTAGCTCTCTATCTTGAAATTCTATATTTAAAGTAAATAATTAATTTACATTGTCTTATATTTCTGCTCTCCTGGCATTTATTATAGATTTGCATTTGGAGTTAAAAGTGGGGGTTAGGTTTGCATATTTTTATGCTTGTTACTTTACACAGGCTCTGTGATACATGATAGCTCTGGTTTTCACTAGACTTATTTTGCTATCACACCTGTGCCCAGAAGTGCTAGAAAATTGCAGTGTTGTGTGTGAGAAAGATGGTTAAATCTACTCATTGCCCTACAGAGCAGGAGATATAATTCATCATCTGGAGTACAGTTGAGTTGCTAGGATCATCAGCTCTTCTAAACATAAAGCACGTAGTTTCACCCTTGGCATGCATTCCTCCATTTCTCCTAGAGATAATTTTTTTTTACAAACCAGAGTGGGAATGGTGGGAACTCCCTTTGTATATCAAGCATAAGGCTCAGTCAGCCAACCCCATCTCCCTTGCTGAACTTTGAGAAATCACCGGTGATTAAGAACCATTTTTGCACAGAGATGTGGGAGCAGCTGTTTACAATCTCACTCTGAAGCAACTCAGTTTCCAGCCCGAGTTTCTTTCTCAAAGGTATTATAGAAATTGCAAGTGTCAGAGGTTTGAACAGTCACAGAAAAAAAAATTCATTAAGTAATTTTTTCATTTATTAATCTATCATAGATGAGACTAGCAGTAACCCATTTGTTGCATAATATATAGCTGAGACACTCTTCTCTCAACTGCTTTACTACAAACAGTTTGAAAGCAAGTTAAAGAAAGAAATGCATACTAACAGAGAAATGCTTTAATCAGAGACTGTAAAACAAAGCAGAATGTCAGATAAACCAGATCTTGTTCATCTGTAAGGGCTGCAGTTATGCCATTAGCTTTACCTCACTACAATTTTTTCAGGGCAATGGGGAGTTTCATGTAAAAAATCAATGGTTCAATCTTGCCCCATAAACACCAGGTAGCATAGCTGTCTACAGTGTTCTGGCAGATTCAGGACAAGATGGATGAGATTCTTTCTTTGAAATTTGCTCTCTGAAAGCAGAAAAATGACCAGAGGGTGGCATATTAAAAACAGTACAGTCTTAAAAAAAGTAGCTGTCTAGAACAATTAGAAAAGTCAAGCACATTGTTTACTTTTTCCTAATGCAAACCGATAGCCACCCCCCAGTGTAATTTGTATCATCCAAGCTCAAAGAATTATCAAGTAAAGCAACAACGAACACACCCTCCACAGCAGAGATGAGCTGCCTCATAATAACAACCCTCTGGCTTCCAAGGCAAGGGAGATAACCCTGGCCCTTCCTAAGGAACTGGGGCAGATCATCGTATGAGCAGGTATAGACTGCTGGGTAGAAAGAGAGACAATGGCATTGATTCGAGTGTTTAAGCACTGACTATCACTCCACTCTTACTGGAAGGTGGAAACCCCTGAAGAAGCCACGGACTGCTCAAGGGGCACTGTGAGAGCTCTGGACACCACACTGTCTCACAGGTTGCCAGTGTGACATCCCTCAATACTAGTAACAAGGTGCAGGAAGTGTTAAGTCTCAGTTAAACTCACATGTAGGTGGAAAAGAGGGTGATGAGCCCAGCTCTAGCCACAGTCAAGCAGACAAAGTGTTCAGTACTGTGACTGACTCACCAAATCTTCTCTAAGAGAGATCCTTTTTAAACTGTGGCCCTTCCCTTGCAGCATAAAGATGATAGGTTGTCCTCTGCCTGTTACATCCTCATTGTCTAAGATGAGCTATATAATTACTTCAGATTGATTTATATACAGATAATGGATTACAACCCTGTAGCCACTCTTCCTGTTCTATTTAACGTCTAAACATTTCATACAGTATGTTTCCAATTTAATTAAGAAAAAAAAGGCAGGAAAAAAGTTACTGTTGCTCAAACTTTATGGTACATTAGTACATAATTTAGGTGCAAACTGCAGATATGCTTATAAATGGCAGGCACAACAGCACCTTTCTTCAGTCTGTACAAAACTACAAGATATGACTCACAATTAAGTCATGGCTCATAGACATAAGAGAAATGCTTAAATGCCTTATCTTGGGCTCAGAAATGTGCTACAGTCATGGTGCTCAGTGCACCAGCAAGGTCATGTACTTTGTAGCCAAACAAGGGTATTGCAGAGTGCCTGAAACAGCATCTATATCCTCTTTTCACTCAGGGAAATGGGAAGGCAGCCTTCCAAAATAGCATTGCCCTCCAGGCTATTGTATGCAGAGGTCAATCCAAAATAATTAACTTAGAGACATTCCATCTTTTAATTTGGCCATTGAATACTTCATAAAGATATTGTCCAAAATATGTTGTGTCTCAAAACTGCATGTGGTTTAGACACCCACAGGAATTCTGTGTAGGGGATGAATAAGTAAGAAGTGGAGATTTGACCCTTTATGGAGTAACAGAGTGTAGTAGAGATGAGTCAGCCTGTAAGGAACTGATACAACTCTGCATTCAAGGTCACCATAATGAAATTACAGTGTACATTTGAAGCAATCAGAAGGCCACTCCAATGTTCATTTGGCATAAGATACTCTCTTATCAAAAAAATCAAACTTTGAGAGCCCAAAATAGACTTCTCACATTTCTGTGCAGCTTCAGTTTAATACTCTAAATTGTTCATGCTTGCCCACAATGGCAATGTAATCAAATAAATAAAGCTTATTCTCTAATGCAATTTACCAAAAAAAAAAGTTCCATAACAACTCCTGCACTACAAGAGTATCCAAGTACATGGAGTATCTTCTGAATCTGCAGGTGACTTTGAGTCACTGTCTTGATGCCAGAAATGGAAAAAGGAAATTCATAATGACTTGTAAATTAGAGAAGAAATAGTACAAAAATCATAATGCCTGTGTATCTATGGAAGCCTTTTACCAAACTGTATATTAATATACATGTAAGTGTAGGGGCAGAAAATACACATGGGGTTGAGAATTTTTTTACAAAGGGGCAATTCTGTATTAAGTAACTTGAACATAAATTTCTTTATTTCTCATGGTGTAAACATAGGAATTGTCATACCACCGATAACTATAGGCCCATTTAGCACACAGATTTTAAATTCAACCTAAGCTGTTTAGATTACTTTCCAATTGGCTGCTGATATGCTGCACGCTTTCAAGGCACCATCCACTCCAGACTACACATACACAACACATTCAACACAAGCACTTCTTATGATTCACACCCTGCCTAAACAAGTGACAAGTGACTTTTCTAGTAATCTGAAGACAGCATTATGGACAGGGCGATCCTATTCCACAAGACCCTGATATAAAAATGAAATGCTCTCTCTAGCAGGGACTAAGAAACTCTTCCAGCTTTCTACCCTGCAGCTGAGTACCACCAGCACCAATATCAATATCTAAGCTCCTCTCCTCTCATAGTCAGAGGAAAGAAACAGAATCAGGACTCATCTCTTCTTAAAGACGTCTCCTCAGGCTTTTCTCGGAGGTGAGCAGTGCTCTGCAAGAGGTTGCATTAGCTGACTTCCACAAATGCCTTCCAACCCAATTTTTTCTGTGACTCTACCTAAAACCCAAGTGCCTTTTTCTCATCACAAAAGCATTTTGTTCCAGAAATACAGAGTGAACTACTGCAGTTCATCAGCCAATACTAATGAAAGATGTGATGTCCTAAAAAGTAAATGAAATAAAACCTCTTTATCCTGCTAGTAGGAGGCAGTGTACCAGAAGCCATTAAGTGTTTCACAGTAGTAAAGAGCTGAATTACTCCATCTATCGTGGGACATAACTTACAAGAATATCTAGTTCTACAGAAGGACTTCCATATCGTGTAAACACTCTTCCAGACTGGACATTTAATGAGGTACCAGGTGAGGAACATAGAAGCTACATGCACATGCTGGTTATTGTCCTAAGCATTCCATGTGGTACTTTCTTCGGAAGGCGCAATCCCTTTTCCTTCATAGGAGTTGTAATAATTTAGCCTGTAGATTTGAACTAGAACTGCATAAGGTAAACACCTGCCTGATTCAATCTTCTTAAATCTAAGACAGATTATTTATCTCATTTAAACTTTAACTACATAAGTCTATGTGAGTCGTCCTCAGCTCCTTATGCTTTAAGTAACAAGAGAGGCACAAGGCAATGGTGCCTTACTGCACATACTTTTGTTACTTGCTGTTTAGGCCCAGACAGCTGGTCAGCCCCCAGCCCCACAGAGGGTTGTGTGAAAGAATCAGAAGAGTAAAAAGGGACAACACGTGAGTTGAGACAGACACTTTAACAGGGAAAGCAAAAGCTGCACACGCAGCAAGGCAGAACAAGGAATTCATCCACACTTCCCATGAGCAGGCAGTGTTCAGCCATCTCCAGGAAAGCCTGGCTCCATCACATATAACAGTGACTTGGGAAGCAAACAGCATTATTCCGAACATTATACCCTTCCTTCTGCTTCCCCCAGCTTTATATGCTGAGCACAACATCACATGGTATGGAATGTCCCTCTGGTCTCTTGGGGTCAGCTGTCCTGGCTGCATCCCCTCCCAACTCCTTGTGCACCCCAGCCACTTCACTGGTGGGGTGAGAGGCAGAAAAGGCCTTGCCACTGTGAAACCCTGCTCAGCCATAGCTAAAACATCCTTTTTGTTATCAACACTGCTTCCAGTAGGAATCCAAAGCACAGCCCCTTTGTAGTTACTATGAAGAAAATTAACTCTGCCCCAAGGAAAACCAACACACACCTAGTTTGAAAAGGAGTCTTCCCTAGAGATTTTTGTTTCTTTCCATTTACAGGAGTCAGAGCTTCCTTGGGTAGTGAAGAGATACAGAAAAAGCTGTACACCTAAATTGAGTACAAAGGAACACCAGCTGATGAGCCTGAAGGTGTCCTGCACACATTAACTGACATAGCAGAAGCAGTCACTATAAAAATGCCTTCATTGTGAAGGCTATTAATGAAAAGGCAAACTCCCTCTTCAAGGGAATATAAATTTAGTAACGTTTGGCTTCTGGTTTAGGTAGGAGTTCTGTGTGCAGATGTGGAAAGAATAAGATTACTGTTACTTTTAAAAGCCATCATTTTTACTAAAGACTAGGCAGTTTTAAGGTCCGTTTAAGCCTCAATTTAGCATTGCTTACCAAGTTGTTCCCCAGAATGTATTTATATAAAGAAGTGGCATTTTGGGGTTTTTTTTTTAATGCATTAATGCTGCTTTCACTTTCCATGTTGGCACTTTATTTCAGCAAAATGACACCTCATTTTCACTGATGTCTTTTTGTTAGGATGGCAATAAAACATACAATTTGGTGTTGCACTTGAGTCACAAATGTATATTATGTCTCAAATACACCCTTGTGACTTTCTTGTCTGGAGAAGAGAAGTCCTGGGGGGAACCTAATAGCAATTTTCCAATAGATAAAAGAAGATAAGAGACAGAGACAGGATCTTTAATGAGGAAATGTGGGAGAACAACTGACAGTAGTCACAAATTGAAACAGAGGAAGATCCAGCTGGATATAATGAAAAAAATAATATGATGACATTTCAAGCTTTCAGTCACTACACAGAATACCATGTTTGAACGCCCTAATGACACAGAGGTCTTGAAATTCCCACATGGGAGGAGTTGTTTTCTGGCTCACCAGTACCTGAAAACCATGCATTCCCTTTCTCCATCCGTGGAATTTCTCTTAGGAAGGTTCAAAATGAATCAATGACAAGAATTTATTATTATATTTGTAAAGGTGCTGTGCCTTTTTTCTGCTAAGAAGAAGAAGAACATAACTACCGTTTCCACAATAAAATTATTCCTCCTTGAAAGGGAAAATCCCATATAAAATAAAGTCTTCTCTGTAATCCAGGCAACTCGATGATAAAAATGCCTTCAGTTCATGAGTAAATGTCTAAAGGAGAACAGCAGACTTTCTGCTGCTTTTATTGATTTTAGGCTTTGCTGTGCATTGTCTAGCTTGTACACAGAGTCAGCTTTTCACTTTATCTTTTCTCTGTGCTAATCTAGTGGAAGACATTGTAAAAATTAGAATTGAGATCCCTAAGATTAAGATTCATAGTTATGGGCTTTGTCAGTGTCTTTAAGTAATTTAATAAAGCAGTGTGTCTGTCAGATTGATGGACATTGTTCAGACAAGTTCAGCTTTTGAATATACACCAGACTAATTTCTCCAAGTGAAGACCACATGCTGCACAGAAGAAGAAAAAAAAAAAAAAACAAACAAAAAAAGAGAAAGTTATATTCATAAATGTTTCAGGAAGGCAAAAATTTAACTGTGAGAGGACATTACATTGAGGGATACTTATTTTCTCTTCCATATCTTTAAAAATTCCTCATAATTGAAAGACATATTTCCTTTTTTTCTTTCTTTGTTTCTTTTATTTTTTTCCTAATACATCTCTTCCACTTACCTGAAAGCACACAATATTTCTTTTGTATTGCTTTACTGGCAGCAGAGAGTAAAGGAGGACAGATTAAACACTCAGCACTATCCCTCAGCACAGTTCATAGGAAGCTTTGCTATACCAAGACTGGCCCAAGAGAAGAGTCATAACTTGGAGGTCCAGCATTCCAACAGGAGGACCTTGACCTTTCCCATCTTCCACCCTTTTGGTAAGGAATAATACAGAAAAAAATTGCCAAAGGTCTATGGGAAGCTCCCTTATCACACGTGTAGCTGCCTCCTGCTTAATCAAGATTCTTGTTTCCTTATGACAACCCCATTGGTCCAGAAAATTAAACACTTACTCTGAGAAAGGTTCATACTAACAATCATTATGAGCACTGCCAAGAAAGGATTTAAGTCAAAATATGGTTTGAAAACAAAATTAACCACAGCTTGTGGGCAAAGGCATTTGTGGGTAAATGCATCAGTAATCATTTAACCACTCACTCATTTTAGTGTGTTCAGATGGCTGCTGCATTCAAAGCAATCAAAAGTTTTCACTGATTAGACTGTTTTTATCCACAGGTATCCAAAGCATTTTTTAAAGTCATGGAACAAAAAAAAACAAAGGTTCCTGTGTTAGATAACTGGATCCTTGCATTTTTGGGGCCACGTGGTGAAGTTTCCAAATATTTTGTACTTGTGTATTCCTCCACACAGTGTTTTGAACAACCATGCTTGTGACTCTCCACCTAGGGAGCCATAAAAGCTCATGGCTAAGAGTGTGGGGGTTATCAGTCTTTCACCGTGGTGGCTCTAGTTTTCTGCTTTATAAATCAGAAATATTAATACCACCATTTTTTTCCTGAAACATTTAAAATATTATGGGCCTTATCTACAGGCAACTAATTCTACAAGCCATCTATTGTAGCCTGGCCCCACTGAGGTCTGTGGGAAAGTTCCTGTCTATTTCAGAAAGGACAGATTTTTCACTCACTGACTTGAGCAACAGATCAGGCCCTATTGCTAAGACAGAATTTAACAATTATTACTATTTTAACCTCTATTGGTATTTACTTGAAGCACAAAACAACTTGCCATGTCAATTCTATCTCAGCAGTAGATAAGTATAGGCTCAACACCTACAGTTGTTGGCAAAGTCTCAAGTTTCAGGTGGCTCTGTAGATGAATGTCTGTTGGTGCAGCATATCCATCACACTTACATCCTAGGGTAGATGTAATAGGAAGCAGACTGCTTTCTTGAACTGATGTGTTAAAGTTGTATGCATGCAGTTTCTGCTTACATTAAACCCTCAGAAAACATCTCTTCTAGAAAGTCTTGCCAATGTTTTAATATTTTTTAGCCTGTGGTATAGTTTCAGCACCAGCACATGGGAAAACTTTCAGCAATTAAAAGGATATGGTATGATCACCGAATAGTTAATATTAGATTCTTGTATATCCAGTGAGGTTTCACAAAGTTCTGTGTTGCGTCACACAACCACATTTTAGATGACTGAAAGTACCCATTCTGGTATATTAACACTGTATGGCATCTAGCCACTTACCATAGATGAAGAGGAGTTGGCCTCTGTCAGGCTAGAACAAATATAAAGAATGACATTGCTCACTGTTTATCACCACAAGAAATTTTATACTTGATAGAAACTATTTTGATAATGATTCACTGCATTAATTTAATAATTATTCCCTCTTCCTTTTACAAGGAGAAAATATCAGCTTTCTGGCAATGAACAGAGAAATAATAAATTGGGGCAATAATTTGAATAAGAAGAACACACTAAAATCTTGGCCAGCATATCTAAGTCCAGATACCTACAACTGGACAAAATCATATCCAACACCTCTGCAGAGGTACAGGTAAAACCTGCACTTCCTCTTTACTCCACTGGATTTTGGTAACAAATCATCATGCTTGAAAATTAGGCCTTTTGTTATGCAAGTATCATCTCATATATAAATGACTGGTTTTAAGAATATGGTTATAGCATATTTCTTCTTCTTTCACTGGAAGTTAAGATATAAACTAAGAAACAGGTTAGAATTTGGCATAGTGCAAAAATGTATTTTGAGTGCCAAAGAAGATTAAAGTGGGAGCAAAAATGGTTGAACCAGTTCAAGGAAGATTAATCCACTGGAAGATTTTAAATATAAACAGCTTTCAGACCAAAAAGTCTCACTACTACCTACGCTCAGTGTGTGAAAGAGATACTACAAGAATCATAGAATCCTAGAATATTGTGATTTGGAAGGGACCCACGAGGATCATTGAGTTCAACTCCTGGGCAGCCCCAGAAGTCACACCATGTGTCTGGGAGCATTGTTCAAACACTTCTTGAACTCTGTCAGGCTGGTGCTGTGACCACTTCCCTGGGCAGCCTGTTCCAGTGTCCAACCACCCTCTGGTGCAGAAACTTTTCCTGATATCCCACTTAAACCTCCCCTGACTCAGCTTCATGCCTTTTCCTTGGGTCCTATCAATGGTCAGCTCAGAGAAGACAGTGTCTTCCCCTGCACTTTCCCTCATGAGGATATTGATAAATGTGATGAGGTCTCCCCTCAGTCTCCTCTTCTCTAGGCTGAACAGACCAAGTGACCACAGCTGTTCCTCACACAGCTTCTCCTCAAGGCCCTCCACCATTTTTATTGCCCTCCTCTGGACACTCTCCAATAGTTCAATGTCCTTTTTATATTGTGGCACCCAGAACTGCTCCCAGCACTCGAGGTGAGGCCGCCCCAGTGCAGAGCAGAGCAGGACAATCCCCTCCCTTTCCCGGCTGGCCATGCTGTCCCTGATGCCCCCAGGACAGGGTTGGCTCTCCTGGCTGCCAGGGCACTGCTGACTCATGTTCAACTTGCCATCGACCAAGAAAGCTTGCTGCTTCCCATCACATTTTCCTAATCATTTTTGACTAAATGTAATGGTGGGGATTTAATAATGGGGTATTTCATCTGACCCAATTCTTTTACTCAATCTTGAGATCAAGAGAGTAAAAAAAAGGAAAAATGGCTAAACAAATGAAAGTGCCAGTAGTCAAAGCCTTCAGTGCCCAGTGACCTCTTCATAGCCCTGAACGTTGTCCTGATTTGTATGCACTATTTTTTCACCTGAAATTTTTCAAAATGTTTCAGAATTAAATTCAATTACTTTAAAAGGATCAATAATATTGTAAGACATCTCAGAGTGCAGAGTGTGCCTGAAATAAATTCTTAACTTCTTTTTTGGAGGAAAAGACATTTGGAATACGCTTGCATGTATGTTCAAAAAATATTAAAGATGTCCCTGAATCAGATTAAGCGCTAGCTCTTTGGGTCCTAATATCTTGGCATGCTGCCAGACAGCAATCTTAGTGATTGAGTCATTTTGTATAGGGAGACGTTCTTCAGATAATGCCAAGTGAGTCATGAGATCTAATTCCATTAAAAAGAGTCATGAGGCCCACAATCTTAATTACATTTATGCTACTAAGCAGAGGAATGCTTAATGGAAGGGGATAAGAATAACTCATTTTGAGTCTCTTCCAATGGAATCAGAATAGAAGGAGCATTGCCCATACCTGAAATATGAATTTCTGCAGTCTTCCAGCTCTGAGCTCCACAAGAGCTGGAATGGTCACAATACCATTAGTGAGATTAGAAATGTGGGGTGTGGGGTGGAAGATGCTAGAATTGATGGTCTGGTGCTTTCCAGAGATTGTAACCTCTGCCTACCCACTCTGAATGAGATTCTCTTAGATAAGTTTGCATGACAAGATAAAACAATTTAATGACTGCTAAGTCTAGATAAACATAGACTCAGGCACCACTTCCATTACTCATATGGGCAGAATCCATGTTTTTTCTGAGCTAATCAAAGAGTAGCCTTGTTTTCTGTGTCAGCTGCATGAAACAGAGATGGGCTTTTACTCAGACAACATAAGAAAGAATTGTATTCTACACCGTGTCAAAAAGCAATTATTTAGAAGACCTGCCTCGTATTTTCACAGCTACAGGACCCAAAATTCCACGAGCAGCCAGAGCTCTCTGGGTGTGCCCCTGCAGCACAGCTCTCAGTGACAGGCCAGCAAAAGTACTGCAACATTCATAGATCTTCGAAAATTAGTGACACAGGGGACAAAGGTTCACTTAGCACTTCCATTAGTCATGGAGTAAATATTTTAATCTCTGAACTCCTCAACTACAACGTTTAACATAATTACTTTACTGCATGTTTCTGCAACTAATTAAAAATAGTCATCATTAAAATCTGGTAAAACATACTTAATTTACTACTTCATACCTGGTCTTGACTGAAAAGGTGGCTTAATGCCTTGACATAACTAAATTGGTTATAAGTTCCAGACTGCTGAAGCAAGCCTCCTGTAACAAGATGATCTGTCTTCAAGTCATTTTTGTCTTGACAGTTGCAGACAATGATTTCATCAAGTCTAGCGCCAAAATGCCCTATTTGTTTCTCAAATAAATCCTAATCTTGTAATCCCAGGGGAAAAAAATAAAGCGTGAAAAGGTAGCACTTCAATCAGTGAATTTAAAAAGGCTTCAACATACAGCGTTTGTGTCAAAGCAATTAAATTCTAAAAAATCACAGCAAATAATGAAAGAGATTGTTACTTTTGTCACTGATGTCATCTGAAAATTCATCTTTAGTACCTTTAGTTTCTTCAAATCAGATTTAATTTCTCCATACCACTCTGGAAAGTATGCACAGATTCATATTTTATTGTCACTGTGCCTCCTGATATTGGGAAGACAATCGCACTGAGCCACAGGCACCTCAGGTTGAGACTATGAACAGAGAGGGACAGGAGGAATGAGTCTTCAGTTTGTTGGGTGTCCCAAAGGATATATATTCTAAAGGATAT
Source organism: Melanocharis versteri (assembly GCA_013397845.1). NCBI lineage: Eukaryota > Metazoa > Chordata > Aves > Passeriformes > Melanocharitidae > Melanocharis > Melanocharis versteri. The sequence goes on from VZTG01003068.1 coordinate 846,276, forward strand.
ATCTTGCAAAAGCCATGCCGGATGATTTTCCCACCTTGCCAAAGACAGCCTGCAGTAGAGCCAGGTACAGAGCCTGTTTCTCTCAGCCTCACTCCAGGGTTTTAATACAATCCTTCTGATCCATTTTTTGCACAGTCACAATTTACTATTTGTGAAAAAACTATGGGATGCGGACGCAAAATCAAATTAAATCGCAGGCTATACTAATACCAACAGAGATGTGTGCCTTTGTTCCAGCAACGAGTTATAATCCCTTCTTGTTATCCAAAAGCTTGTATCCAGTATGCTTATAGAAATGACAGCAACATAAAAGCAAATAGCAATTCAAACTACTGATGTCAAGAGATCTCTCCTTTTATTGATACTTGATACTTATTTATATGGCTGACCAAAATATAAACCTTTCCTAAGGATACCCAAATGTATCTCTTACCTCACGCAATTAATTTCAGTTGTTTGAAAAAACACTCACAGAATTAATTAGGAATATTTGCACACTATGGTATTTCTTAAATTCTCAGATTAGAGTTATAGTTCTGTCTTTTCAGATAGAAATTCTAGTGGAACAGAGAGGTCAGAAAGTCCTGCAAGAAAGCAACAGTAAATACAATCTAAAAACCTTAAGGACAGTCCACCAATTCCACTGTCACTTGTGTGCCACTGAGCTCCTGCTAAAATGGAGAGCTCTGTCACACTCCTCCACTATGACCTTTGCAGGACATCAGAACAGTGAAAGGAGACCTGCCACAAACACAGTCACAATGTGGTTAAAAAGCAAGGTAAAGGCAGCAGTTGAAAATTTGTGAAAGCATCCTACAATAACACAGTCCTAAAGCTGCCGTGCTACTTTGTTCTCTCCTCCAACACAGTGTTTGCTGAACAGTAACTCGTCCTAATGAATTCGTATAATAAATGGTCATTGGTCAATCAAAGTAAAACCCAATCCTTCATGGCAATTCACAGGAAAAATGTAACAAGAATGCGAAGGGCTTAAAGATTAATAACAATAAAAAAATTAATTAAAAGGCTTGTAAGAAAAATCTCTCTAAGCAATCTTCATTTTGGTCTGCCCCAGTAAATTCATTTTTAAAACTAGCTATTAAAATATAAACTGCCCTGTGAAATATTTTCATCATCTCCTCACAACCCCTTCCTGAATTTGTTCCAGCAGAGCTATTAGCAGTGATTGAAGGTGAGACAGACAAGACAAAATTCTCCAGAGAACAGGGCGAGAGACACCTTTCTGCCCTCAACCCATCAACTATAATGAATGATAGGCACAGTGCATGACAGGGACTGAAATAGGAGACTGTGACAAAGACAGGCTTCAGAGGGCTTCAGAATAATTCATTCAGTTGCATTTGGCAGCAGAAGATCATAATATTTTTTGTGTAGCTACACTGTCAATGCAAAAAAATAAAACATGGCATTTGCATGCTGATTCCGTTACAGTCAGAAAGAAAGGAATAGTGAGTTAATCAAATGTTTCATTTACATTCTCCCTCCTGTTTCCTGCTGCCCATAGGCACATGGAGCAGTATGAGACAGACACATGAACCTGACTGGGGAGTAAGGTCTAATTCTCAATGTGTTGATTACAGCTACTCCTCCTCTCTCCCTCACAAGATGGTCCATGCTAGAAAAACCCACACATTTATTCGTTAGCTGTGTTTGGAGTCTGTAATTTTCCCTTTGCTGAAAGAAGAGTTGGAAACATGGCATCTCTCTTCGAGAGAGGAAAGGGAACAGGGAGAAACTCAGACAGAGATCCAGACCTGATTGGGAAATCAGATTCAAGAAGACAGATTTCAGCTCAACCACCAGCCCACAGCTGCTATCACATCACAGTGACTCTGTCTGTGCTTTACCTGCTGAAATCAGTGCCTCCAGGACCCCAATGCCTCTCTGTCCCCACAGGCTCACAGGCAGCATCCTGTCACAGCCAGGCAGAGCTCCATTGAAGCAGTGTGTAGCGCAGCCTGAATTCAAGAAAGCCGTGTCACATGCTTGATAGAGGATTTCTGCAAGGTGCTGCCACTGGGGGGGTTGGGGGCAGACAGTACTGTGTGTTGGAAAGAAACGAGATCCAAAAATGGACCCTGAGAGCAGGAGTGCTCTCTAACATCCCTAACACAGGCCACTCCGGACAGCCAGGAGCCTGGGGAGATGGAAATATGAGAGACCAAGCTCCCAGCCCAAGCCCTGGGCCACATGCCTCCTGTCAAACCCAGCAGGACATTTCCTATGTTCTTCAGGTTCTTCTCCATCTCTGATGGATTTGAGCTAAAAAGAATACATCAAAAACACCAATTTCATGACACCCAGTGCAGAAGTGACACAAATTCCTTGCAGTCTTAGTAAACAAAGCATTCCTCTAGGACACAGAAAAATAAATATAATCATTTATTCAATGAAGTAAAAAGGTTCAAACTTTCATTCCCCACTCCTTTCTCACCACTAACATAGAAGCCATTTCAGAAGACAGACAATTTTACCACTTCTCCTTTGGAAAAGCAGCACAGAGAAAAGAAGCAAGCATTATGCTAAACAGAGCACTCACCCTCCTCTGAGGCTTGTTTAGGCATATCTTGGTATTATAATGAACAGTCTTTATACAAGAGGTACAAAATGTTCTTATGGCAGGGACTGGGACAGCCAATGGGCTATGCGGGGACTTTCCTTAAAGATGGAAGATGCAGATTTGAATTCCCATCAGACAGGAGGGGGGACTGAAATTCCATCTGTCACATCACAGATGACTGCCCTGAACACTGAGCTTATTGCAGGGGAGGAGGAACCATGCTTCCTCTGGTGGCATTATACAACCATGATCCCCCGCTGTACTTAGAATAAAAATGAGCACGGCACTCACTTCCATGAGTTTTGTTCAAGGAGCCCCCAGTGGAGAAAGGCACTTTTCTGAGGCAGAGGACAAACTGGCTCAGCAGGCTGCTTGCCAGGCTCCTCCATGTGGAGTCATTCAGGATCCCCATCCTCTGCACAGAGGTGGTCACTGTTCAAACTGAGGGCTGATGACCATTTTAGGAGCTCAGCGCCTAATGCTCCCCTAGGACAGCCTTCCCACTCCGAGCTGTGACCCCGTGATGGTGACATCTAACAATAAATCCTTCCTTCTGCGCACTAACACACTGACTGGGACAATCTGCAAGCCCCTCCATTTGATCTAAGCAAAAAGATAAATGATGATGAATCACAACAGGTAATTTATGAGCTTTTTTAGCATGTTTGTTTCTGTCTAGCAATTCAAATTGTATTTCCTACACAGTTTGCTAACAAAAAGCACTAATGAATTTAAGCTAATAGAACACAACCTCCTGAATATGAAAATACAGCAAGCATGGCTTCACAATGTATGCATATAAAAAGATTTGCATATTTGCTAGGCAAAAATATCCCCAAACCATCAATAAATAAATACGCTTCAACAAAGCTTATTTCAATACATTAAATACTGTTACTGAAGAATTAAAAAAACCAACATGCCAGTGAAATACCTTTGTCTTTCAATGTACCTACATGAGGTGAAACAGAGACCTTCTAACAAATGCACATTTATCAGTAAATGCCACTATTTACCTTGCTGTCGCTAAATTTACACTGTTTACATCGCTGTTACCAAATCTCACCACTGTCTTTCACTGGAGACACAGTATGATTGTCAGTAGGAACTGGAGCTGAAGTACATCTGTAAAAACAGAATATCTCTCTTGTATTAATTGTTTCATATAATTGGCCAAGGAAAACTTTTAAAACGGCACAACAAAAAAGTTCCCACTCTTGGCCATTTAGTTTGGAAATGCTGTACAGAGGCATCATTTCTACTCAAACATGAGGATACTGCAAGGGGTTTGACTCAGGGTCTCGATGTGGATGGGAAAGTTCAGTAGGAGCTTTCCCCACACTGAAAATAATGGATGAGAAAAGATGAGTAGTCACCCCACGTTATGCAATGAGTATTTGGACTTTCCAAGGCTACTTCAACCACTAATTCCTTAGGTTCACTCATTAGTAAGAAAAAGTATTCTTCAGATTTTTAAATTATCATAAATTTGACACTTTATACACACTCAAAGAGGGAATTTGAAATCTTCATAGGGATCCAACCAGAGCAGCAGGTCCCGTAAAAGTTCAGGGCTGACTGGGAGTTTGTCATTCTCACAGCCATGGTCCTCCAGCTCAGGGCCCTGGGATCTCCTTAGCCCATCATCAGCGTAGGAGAAAAAGAAAGCATTAAACACCTCTGCCTTGTCTATGTTCCTGTTTATTAGGTGACCATCCTCATTCTGTAATGGGCTGATGTTATTTCTGTACTACCTTTTAGTATTAACATACATGTTTATATTTTTATATACGTATGTGTGTATATTTAAAGTATGAAATACAACAACTACATTCTATGAAGCTGCAATCCAATGCCTTTCAAGCTGTTATTTTTGAATCAAATAATTGGTTTTCAGCAAACTAATAAACCAATTAATTTTATGTCCTTCTGCTCTCAAACTTCTGTTCAGCATAGATTCCCTTGAACCAGGCACGAGTGCTTTACTTGAAGAGGTCATCCTGAATCCGCTTGTGAAGCTCATTTGAACCCGTGCATAAACTCAAAACCGGAAGAGTCTCTCCCTCGGCTGGGAATAAGTGGCACAGGCTGCCTGGGCTCACAGCAGCTCCTAATTAAAAAATCAGGGTGTATAGGACATGAATATGTGGAAATGCTTGCTTGATAAATATTTACCTTTCTGCAGCAACTACTGATCTTTCCAACTAGCCAAAATCCCTCACACAGGTGGTACTTCCCAGGAAATAGGTAACAAACTTTTCTGAACCTGGAGGTGTATCTCCTCCTGCAAGAAGTTTTACTGATTTCAGAGGAAATATTTGCAGAGGAGGGAGCTGCCTAGCATTAGGAAGAAAGTCACATGATCCTGAACAAAATGGAGACAGAAGTTTCCAAGCGTGTGTTTGTAACACAGTGAAGTGAGATACAGCAGCTGCTATGACTGGCTATCCAAAGATCTTGGCCAGGTTAGCTCACCTGGAGCTAGGTGTAGAGTGCTGAACTCTACCCCTACCTACTCTGGAGGCAGAGTTCAGTTTAAGATGCAAGCACTTAAATTTAGGCATTTGCATGTAAATGTATTCATATGAGCAAGGATTTTAAGCAGGTACTCTTTGAGTAGGCGGAGACCTTGAACTTAATCCAGCTGCCCAAACACCGTGCCTGTTACCAAGCCTTGCTATTGAGGTCTCCCTGAGGCACATACAGCAGGCACAGGACCTGCCGGAGGCCCACGTCCCCCCAGGACAGCTGCCAGAGGCCAGCAGAATAACTAGGGCATCTCACCAGCACTTCGATGACAGAACCATGCCCTTGGTTCATATGTGGAAAGCTGCTTGCCTGCAGCTAAATGTAGGTGTTTCAGTCTGGAGCTGGCTAAGGCTTATTAGAATCTACCCACGGTACCTCTGCAGTGGAGGTACGCTCCTGCCATCCCTTTTTCTGTGTCCATATGGGATCCAAAACGTGAAAAGCAAAGCTGTTCCTGTGTCCACAGCTGCTGATATCTGTGCATGCAGTATGACACACCTCTGCCACTATTTTAGCATTCACAGGAATACTAACTTTGGGCAGAAGAAAAAACAGTCTTAATTCAAGAAACCTAACAATAATGACAGTCTCTTCTATGTATATATCACTTTTTTTTTTCTAGAAAATACATTTACAGGTATCCAGAACATGTATGCAAGCTACTCATCTCCCCATAGAACACTTCACATTATTTTTCAGTACCTAGCATTTTAAAAGGTTTGACCAGTCTAACAGCATTTTTACAGGCAGAAAAAATATAACACCTTTTAGTATACAAAACTGAAATAAGCATCTCATTTCGCGTATTGATTCCTCTCAGAACACTTTGAGGCCCGCAGAGAGCTTGAATAAGAAATTCTGATGAATGCTTTTTCTCATTTCCCTCTCAGAAACTAAACAGCATAAATAAAATAAATAGCAAAGCAGTCTCTTTCTACTGCATGACACACAAGCAAAAGTGGCATAAATCTTCTTTAAGATTTCCATGGGTGAAATTTGCTCAGAGCTGTTTGACTATCAGTTTACAAAAGAGAGTTTAATCTTTTACATGTCAAAGGTAACAAGTAGGACAAGGGAAAGGTTTATTAAAAGTCGTTATCAGTTTGCTTCAAGTCCAAACGGAATCTGCTTCTCGGAAACCTGTTGAAGGAATTCCCAGCTGTTCATTTCAGCCCTAGATGGAGTGACCCTGAACACAGCCTAATTGGCTTCTCCATTTACACTCAATGCATTTGCCCTGTTGCAGCAGGGCAGTCAACATTTCCAGGCTTACCACACCCAGATGTGTTTTGTTTATAAACCAAAATCTGAATTTTATGTGTCTAATACTTTATTTCAAGACTATTACACCATCTAATGTCTTTTTTTCCCCTGAATTACTGCTCTGTAGCCTCAAACTTAACTCCATGCTTATATGATTTGTATATTGTGAACTGTCAGAGGACTGAATTTTTATTGTGGATGAGGTGACTGCAACAAATGTGTGACTCATCACCCCATCTTTTATTGATGGGGCTGGGGGTTACACTGCAGGGCATTAGCAGAGAAAGAAAGATGATTTGCAAATTAAACTCTGTGGAAAGAACAGCATCTTGCCGGAGACTATGGCCAGAAATTAGGTGCCTTCTAGAGGGGTTGATCTTTTACAATCATATTCTCACTGGTTTAGCATTTTTCAATCTTTGGTCTGATTTCATTTCTTAGTAACAGTCAATTCTTTTCTCTTTGCCCAGCCATGTTGTCATTGCTTTACACCAAAATAAAACCACTTAAATACAAAACACACAGTGGCAGGCAATTCATTATTTGTCTTTTCTTGAAAGCATTCCCACATACAGCGAATCGATGCAGAAGTAAATCACTGCTCCTGAATCTCTCGTCTCCAAACACCCAGATACCCTGATTTTCTCACCTATTTTTTTTTCTCCCCAGTTTTCTAAGCCAAACCAACATCCAGGTAATACCTGTGGCCATATTCTCATAGAACATATACTGCTTCCTTTCTGTGAAATAGCAATAAACAAGCCGAGAGCCTGATGAAGACCAAAGGTTTGACAAAGACCGTGCATTTCTCATGAAGTAACAAGATCTTTCTCAGCTCCCCATAAAGCCACTCTCCCCTAAATTTCCACAGGCCAAACAGCAATGAATTAATAGAGCCATGTAGACCTACCATTTAAGCTGGCAACCTACAGTTATCTCAGATGAGGCAGACTCTCTAAGAGGAGAAAGGGCTGCAGGTAATTGTAAAATATTCATGCCCCCCTCCCAGTGATGAGCTGGTTCAGGAACAGTGGGATACTTAGGAGTCAGTTAGGAAGTTGCTGTTCTGGCCTTTGGCTAAAAAGACTTACTCATGAGAAGTTTTGTCAGGAGTTGTTTTAGCAGTGTGAGAGAGACAGAAAGTGAATTGGAGAGGATCAAGGATGGGACAGAATCACAGAATCAATGAGGCTGGAAAAGATCTCTGAGATCATTGACTCCAGCCTATGAACACCACCCTGTCAACAAGACCATGGCACTGAGTGCAATGTCACACCTTTCCCTAAACACCTCCAGGGACAGTAACTCCAACACCACCCTGGGCAGCCCATTCCAATGTCTAATCACCCCTTCTGTGAAGAACTTCTTCCTAATGTCTGACCTAAACCCCCCTGGTGCAGCTTAAATCTACCGCCTCTTGTCCTGTTGCTGGTTGCCCGGGAGAAGAGGCCAGGTTTTGACAGTTGGGAAATACAGGGGCGGCTTCTGTAAGAAGTTGTCAGAAGCTTGCCCCATGTCCAGTGGAGCCGATGCCAGTTGGCTCCAAGACACACCTGCCACTGGCCAAGGCCAAGCCAACCAACAACAGCGGTAGCACCTCTGGGATAACAGGTTTTAAGAGGGGTGAAAGTTACAGCACAACACCAACTGCAGACAGAGAGAAGAGTGGGTGTAGGTGAGAGCAGTAGCCCTGCAGACACCAAGATCAGTGAGGAAAGAAGGGGAGGAGGTGCCCAGGAACTGGAGCAGATGTTCCCCTGAAGCCCGTAGTGCAGGTAGCTGTGCCCTTGCAGCCCAGGGAAGTCCACAGTGGTGCAGAGATCCACCTGCAACGCCTGGAGGACCCCATGATGGTAACTGGTGAGAGATTATCTGTTCCTTATCTCAACCCACAAGGCTTTCGTTGTATTTTCTTTCCTCTGCCCAGCTGAGGAGGGGAGTGATAGAGGGGCTTTGGTGGGCACCTGGCATCCAGCCAGGGTCAAAACACCACATGGGAAAGTAATACTAAACTTATGCTAAATTACTTGGGACTGAAACTTAAACATAGTATAAATCTACTTAATGCTTCTGGCCATTTAAATTAGACATTAAATAATAAATTTCAATGTGATTAGTAGTCTGAGACCAGATAAGGATCCAGAGATCAAATAGGCAAAAAAAGCTCATGTAGAGCCCAAGGCAATTGTCAGGACTCTTTGGAGCCATCACATGTGCTAACTGCTTTGGAAAGACCAGACACAACTTGACCTTATCTAAGAAGTCTTCTTTCACTTACAGAAAATGATCCCACAGGTCCCATCATGCAAACACTTTAACAGGAATAAATTATACTGCTTAAAACCAACCACACTGTTCTCAGCTTCACTCAGTGTTCACAAAGCAATGAATACTGTGTCTTGCTGCCAGACACACAGCTTTTTAAAAATGACAATATTGAATTTTGCCATTTCTTTACTGTTTGTTGATTATTTGATCTTGCTTTTCCTTAGCATATTTTTGAAAAGTTTTGAATAGCTTTGTGCAGCTGTCCTTTCAATTTATAGTTGGAGTCTAGATAAAATCATAAATACTTTCCCAAATATACTAGTGTCCAGAAAAGATCATAAACCACCTCAACTAAATAATAAAAATACAGAATGTCTCACAAGTTGCTAGTGATCCAAAGGCTATGATTAAAAGGCAGAATGAGCAAGTTTAAGGCAGAGGTACTTAAATTTAAAAAAAAAAAAAAAAAGAGAAGAAGGAGAAGAAAGCAACATTATTTAACATGAATTATTTTGGCTATGCCTGAATGAGCACACAGGGCTAACCACCCAAGGCCATCACTAGTTTTAAGCATGTGCTGACGTCACCTCTCAACCTGTTCAATGCAGTGCTACAATTGGCGTAATTTTGAGGAAAAAAAAAAAGAGAGAGGTGTTTGCAGGGTACCTTTAGCAGCAGTGGCCTAGTAACCAGCTCATCAAAGTAGCGGCACAATATAGACTGTCTTCACAGAAAACGAGGTACTACCCATGACTTCTGTAAAAGTGAAAACAAAAGTGAAAAATGTGGCTCTGATGAGTATCTAGGGCATTTGCTTTGAAACGGCTATTCTAATAAAGACTGTCTTGCTATCAGTTGAGGTATGTGTGTGGCAGATTAAATATATGTTTCTGGAACACACTGGGAGCCCACTGAAACCCAACCAGCCTATAAATGACATGCAACTTCCTTTTTTTTTCCTAATGCTGCCCATGTACATCTCTTTGAATGCTTTTTAAAGAACTATTATTTTAGCCTACAAAGGGTTTTTACTGCTGTTAGCTTCCACAAACACTGCACAAAGAAAGAATAAACCCATTACACTCATTTTTTCGGCTTTTATCCTTTGATGAGCTTGGGGAGGGAGAAAAGAGAAAGAAAAATCTCCCACAGGCAGAAAGTATTCCTAATAACCATACTCATGTGCCCCTAACAGGAACAATTCACTCTCATTTTTAATGATAGTTACTTCTTATATGCCCTGTTATACTCACAACTTTATAATAGATTCCAATGCTTACCGCAATGAAACCTCAAGTCCTTACCAGTATACAAAATCCATGTGTGCAAAAATTTAAATTATTCTACAGCTTCCCTTGCTGAATGGCATCACATTGAGCCATGTTTTATTCATCAACCACAAGCCTGACTTCTTAAGAAAATTCTTCCCAGCTGTTTAAAACAGCAAAAAGACCCTTTGTGTCAATCATTTGCTCTAGAAACTGTAGCTCACAGGAAACACCCTGGCTTGGATAAGTGCATCTTCATGGAAGTCCATGTAGACATTGCTGCTGCAAACCTGTGCTCAGAAACAGGATGACAATGGCAATGCTATCTGCCACAGAGGATGCATCTTTTCTCACCAGACTAGAAATCTTTCCTGCAAACACGCTCTGACCTTAGAACATAAACCATGCTCTGCTTTATGTTCTCCACACCCACATTCACCTTGTACCCTACAGTCTCACAGGGCTGTGTACACTGGCGTTTCCTCTTCTTGTGAATGTGTCCAAAGGCTTCTGTGGAAAAGCCATCATTGGAAAATACTCCCTTTTGGCATCATCAGTACAAGTTGCTTTGTTAAATGTACTGTGGTGGGTCAAACAAAAAAATATGGACTTTATACAGTTTTGCAATAAAACATCAAGAAATGCAGCAGCGAGAGGGAACAGCTCATCTCCACTAGGCTGAGTGGTCAAGAATGGGTCTCTGATCTGAAGATGCAGCTAAACGCCTAAGAAAGGTGTCTTAAGCAGTCACAGTTCCATCTGGCTTGTGTCTCAAGGCTCACTAATGGCATATTGGTATTTTGATTACTTCTGTCCTACGTGTGCAACAAATCCATAGCTTTGCAATTACCCCTGACACATTTACTCAGTTGTATAGGCAAAGACTAAAGAAGGCAGACACAAGATGTGCTTCTGATGTGTCTGCACAACAAATTACTGCGTGAAAGGGTAAGAAGACAGGCAAGGCAGGAAGAATTACTCTGATCCTTTGTTGTTTCTGTGTGCATGGGCTGTGTGCAAGCCACAATTTATTGGTTATAAACTATGGGAAGAATGGACATTTAAGGATGAAATGGACATTTAAGGATGAAAAATGATTCTATGCAAATTTTTATACTTATGACTGAGGATGTATCTAGGACAAAAATTAGTTGTGCCTAATTACTACTTGTGGAGCCATGGCGGTGACTCTTATCTAGGTTAATAGCAGCCACAGGTGGACACTCAAGAATAAAATTTGGCCAGCAATCAGGATAAGAACCTGTGGGGAAGTTATGTTTACCACATCACAGGCAATACACTAGGGTTAAAAGCCACAAGCTTCATCAATAATTCAGCCACCAGACAGATTCACTTCTGCATCAGAAAGCTCCTGCAGGACAAATCAAATTCATACTCTTTATTCTGGCATTCAGCAATGTTTACTGCTTTATTAGAGATGGCAATAGGAAAGTGTTTTCCCTCTCTCATCTCACACTCATGAATATGCCTTTCATAAGGAATAAACTGGAACAGCCACCTGCTGGTTGCAAATAACTGGTCATTAGGGCTGACTAGGACTGGCTTTGAAACCACAAATTTCCTAAGCTACTCCAGTTCCAACATCGTTTTGCAGCAATCCCTGCATCATATCCAAGAAGCTGAGAGTGTGTAACTCTCTTGGCTGTAATGTTTAGGGGGTTGTTTATTTTTCATGGCGCCTTGAATAGTCTGCCTCAGCAGGCTCTACTAACGAAGTAGCAAAGTGCTTTGGTCTGCTGAGGAAAACCAAACTCCCTTCTCAGCACTTTTCAGAGTATCTCAGACAAGTACCTGGTAAATTGCTCAAAGAAACAAGAGTCATATAGCCACCAGCTGCTGGTGGATCATCCTGCATGGGGATACATAGACAGTGCATCCCATGGAGACCGTATGAGCCTGTTGACATTGGTGTTGGAGCAGCTGCACAGAGTTCTGGATATATTAAAGAGAACAGAATAGAGATGCCAAGTTAGCTCCACTGCAGCAAGAGTTCATTCATTTTTTTACTTGCTTTTTTCTTTCCCTTTATGCAGGCAGTTACATCTTCTGGCCTCTTGTGTGACAAACCAAGAGCTGGGGTTTTATAAGTGATTCCAGTAAAGAGAAGCCAGTGAAATGGTTAGCCATCATCGATATAACTTTTTGTTTAGAAGAATTCCCAGACAGAAAGAAAAAGTCTAGGTTTCTGGTTTTGTCTTTCCACCCTTACATAAGTAACATGGAGGTGACTATATTACACCCCAAAATACACTTCCCTTATAATTCATACTGCTACTTGCATCCTGCTCTTGTGTTACCAGGATCTTGTTGAACACATGTGATGTTCTACTTCATGCAAAACTCCGTGATTTCATTAGGGAACTCTGGGTTATTTTGTAATTTTGTACATTCATAGTGATGTACAACATCAAACTTCCACAAAAGTCAGGCAGACTGAACACTGAAGGTTTTTTTCACACTCCTTCAATCCAATACCTCAACACTGTACACTCCTATCATGACCACACACAGATGCTGTGCAATACTCACTGTGATTTTTGCTTGTATCATTTAGCGTCATTCTCTCATCCACATACCCTGTACTGCCAAAATAATAGACAGACCCATCTCATCCACACATATCACTTACATTTCCAAGCTGCCTTGACTGCTTCTACTTAAGGTTGAAATGTATGCCCATGATCTTCATAAACCCATCTTAAATGAAATATCTACTCATTTCAACAAAATTTAATCCAACCCATAATGAGATAACTTACTCTGTCAAGTAATTAACACATTTTGCACGGCCAAACTGCACCTGAAACCTGTTTATTCTAAAGAAGACTGGTTTCTGACTTCAACTAAATAATTCACACGTGCTAACACAACTGTAATTGCAGCCTAGTAACTCTGAAAGTGCTTGTTCCAGAATTAATATCTGAGGCTTTCTGTCAAGCCCAGAGGCAAACACATTTATTACGTTTTGCAATTGGCAAACATAGACGCAAGAATTAAAATCTTCTTTGAAGAAAAAACCCTTTTGAGCTTCACCTGTTTTTCTGGGAGATAAAATTTCTAAAGAGGAAGGAAGAGAAATGACAAAAGAAAGACATCGGTGTTGGGCATGTTGCAGAACCACAATAAAGGAGCAGTTAAAAATGTATCCCGCTGTTCAATTAAGGAGCAGAAGAAAAGGAAGTGCCCATAGGTTTTAAAATGTCATGACATTCTTATTCAGAAAAAAAGGTAAAAACAGGGTGCCCAGAAAGGTCTCTGTTTTCATGTTCAGGTATAATTGCAGTAAACCTTACAAATTTATACAACTAAATATATTATTATATTAATGATCAAAGTTTCTACCAAAGGCTGAAAAGGACTGTGTGGTTTTTCCTCATCCCTTTATGATGCATAAATTCCAACCCTGCATTAAATACATTTTTAAAAGAGCATTACATTGTAAGCCTGGTCCATGGAGGCTATGTCTTGATTGGTAGAGTACTCTATTCCCCAGTGGCAGTGGCTGCCTTTTTATATTTAATTTCTAAGCCATCCTTTATTGCAGCATATATCTATGAAAGCACTCATTCGTGCAAACAATAACAAAGCACAAAGGGTGTTTGTATTTTAAGCCATACATTGTAGATACAGAAAAGATGACCTCAAACTACTTACCTCTGTAGGAAATGGCAGTGGACAATATTCATATTTACTTGTCTGAAATTTTGTTTTTAGGGAATCGTTTGCCTGGGGTAAGAGATGGGGGCGAATTCAGTGTTTCCTGGTCTCTGGCTGGTCTTATTCTAGTTTTTTGAGGAGTGACACACAGCACAGTAAGCCAGCTGTTGTATGCACTTGGAAAACTCCAGCTCAAATTCCCACTGAAAGTTTTAAAAATAGAAATGTTGCAGGAACAAAGACTGCTCAGTCAAGGCTATTTTTCTTGAGCCTTTAGAAAGTGAGAAAAAAAGTGCCTGAGTTATCATTCTTTCCTGCTAAAGCCTGTGCTTTACTCATTTCCAGTTATGCAGTCACCCTGAGCACGGCTGGTGAAGGCAACGCTCCCCCACCTCCATGTCCGGCCAGCACCAACAAGACAGAACACAATTCACAAATAGCTAAGTGAGGTTGTGTCAAAGAAATAATGGACATGGTTGCCAGGTTTCTCCTGTTAGGGATAGAATCCCCAGAACCTCACAATCAGGGGATAAGGCCTTCCCAGAGTGTCTTGCCTTTGGTTGTCTATGAAAGATATGTTTCACTCCACTTTCTTTTTCCTAGCACTCAAACTGATCAGGAGAAAAAAAAATGCTGTTTCCTTCAAGAGCCTGCTGACTTGCACAGCACATTGCCAGCAAGTTGCCCCTGGGGTTTGCTGATGGAAGATGACAAAAAAGAGGGAAAAATGGGGAAACTCAGATTTCTAAGGCTTCCATTCAAGAACAGAAGCAAAACCAGATAGTGACAAGAAGAAAGGAAAAAAAAAAGAAAAAAAAAAAGAAAAAGGAAAAAGGATACAATGGATACAATGAAGGCTGGGACCTGCAGAAGGAAAGAGAGCTGGATCTTGCACACGGCTAGAAGTAGGAACTATGAAAACCTGCATGCTGAGCAGGGAGCTGCCTGAACTGCACAACAGGGGCTTGATGGAGAAAGGCAGGGCTGACCTCTAGTCTGCTGCCAGCAGTCTTGCTCTCTCCTGAAAGGATGTGTCAACCTACAAGGGAGGGGGCTACCCTCACCTCCAAAAAAATTCTCCTTCCACTTTCTTGGAGCATCAAATCCTGGGAAGATTTCTTCCCACCTTTCCAACAATGTAATGGGAATTTCGACAAGGTTGTATGATTGTGATCCTCCCAGTCTACTCGTTCCACTTTATATAATTTGTCTTAATAGATGTTGGCCCAAGTGCTGGAGAGAATAATCTGTGCAATAGGCTAGTGATTACACCAGTTACTCAGCTCCAGTTTCTAGTCAACAGGTCAATGACTACCTCAGGAAAAAAAAAACGCTTTAAAACAGCACTTGTTTGCCAGCTGAGGGGGACTGGGTCCAAAAGAAGGGAACAAAGAACAGAACTCCTCATGCTCTTCTCAGACTGAAAAGAATGGTCTACCCCATAGAGAGAGTTCATCCCAGATGATTGTGGCAACTTGCAGAAAAATTGCAGGTCCTTCCAGCACAAAGTTCCAGAAAGTTTGTGATTTGCTATACCCAGGGGAACAAGAGGGAAGGGACCTATTTTCAGAATTCTCATCTGCTTGATAACAAGAATTAACTAAAAGTCAGGTCCCTCAAGTTACAGAATCCTAGGAAGGAAGCTGTGTACTCCCTTCATCAGTTCTTATCAAAACTGTTCCTCATGTAAATGTCTACTTCCCCTACAGCTCAGAGGTACTGAGGGCACTCACAGTTCCCCTCACAACTCCCCTCCCAGAAATCAGAGTAATTGCCAAAGCCAGCAGTCAAAAAGTGCTCCCAGATCCAAAAATGTCCCTATTGATTAACCTGAAAAGAGTGATGTGGCTTAAGCACCAAACTTGAGAAGGGAATTCACCAATAAAAATAGGAAACAAAAACAGAAAAGGAACTCTGTCCACCCCAAACGTGAACACCAAGTCCAGTCTAATGCCAAAATTGTTTCATTCAAGGAAGCCTGAGCTTCTAATTAAGGACAAGGGATTTTTCTAGGCACTCAAGTATCTGAAAGTTAAATTTTCCAGTCCCTAAGGGCCTTTGTAGAGGGAGCATTTAGGTCCCTGCTTCCCTTTGTGGAAGTAAATCAGCAGCAGATGCACACACGAGGGCAAATTCACTCCTCAGCAGAGACACAGTCTCTCAAAGCAACTCACACGGTATCAGGAAAGGACATTTCTTATCGCTGACACCACCACCAGAAACTCGACAGAATGAAGGCTGAATTTGCTGAAAACCAAAACTAGCAGAGGGAAGAGTTATCATAAAGTGAACCGGGAGGAAGAGTTATTATGAAGTGAAACAACAGGTACAAGCAGCAGCCAGCAAATCACAATTACGGCAGTGGGTACAATTATTTTTTTTCTCGCTAGCAACAAACCTTTGATTACTTTAGCAAAATATAGCAAAAATCTCTCAGGAGGATGCAAACGCCTTCTCCCGCCGGCGTGACGGAGGCTGGAGACGGTTCGGTGCCGCTGCCCAGGTGCCGGGCAGGAGCATCCTGCCGAAATCGCTGGCTCCTGCTCAGATTATTCAGAGCAGTGCCATCTACCGGAGCCAGCCGACGAAGGCCAGATCCTTGGTTTTCTTGGGTTTTGTTCCTGTTTTTAATTAACTCGGGCGTTTTGGTAGACGATACAACGGCTGATGGATGCTAAGGATTTTAGGAGTACCCTCTGCATTTCATTAAAATGCCTCACTAAATGTTTTCTAAAGGTTAAATTTCTCTGCATGGTGCTCAGTTTCTTTAGATGTTTTGAATCATGAGGGAGACAAGGGACTTTTTTTTTTTAATTGATACTCTCCAGGACAATAAAAGCTCAATCAGTAAAGCACTTAAGCAAATCCTCGCCTTTAAGTGATTTCTCCGACGGTGGTGGAAATAATTGCAGGTCCTCAAAGTCCTGTAGAGCAAGGACTGAGATCAAAAAAGAAAAAAAACACACTTCTAAAAGTACCTGCCTCTTATCTGCCAAAGAAAAAGTATCTGTCTGTTATTTACCAAGGAATCACTCAGACTTATTCTGGATTCAGAATCATGCATGGGGGGAAAAAAGCAATGAGAAGATTATGTGAAGTAGAACTTTAATTCTTATATGAAGAAAATATATATATTGCAAAATCACTCCACTGCTTGAACTAGAACAAATAGACAATGGAGCATTTAAAGTCATTAACAAGTTAGTATTGAGAAATCCAAAAAATCTTTTCTTATGTCTTAAAATTATTTATAGACTTTGCAGAACTGATGCTGATAACTTCAAATTCTTTCTGGACTTTTTAATACACTAAAAATCTTTCTCTACTTGTGTGTTTAAGAGCATCAGGAACAATAATAATGCTACTTTTACAACCTGTATACCAGCTCTACTTTTACACTCGAGAAACTAAGACATAGAGAGTGTCTAAAGCTAGAACTTAAGCTGTGCTAATCAATCTTGGGTGACCAGCCTAAGTTCTCAATGGAGCCTGTAGCAAATATAAAATGTGTTTGCCTCACCACTTTATGGACTGTACAAAGAAGCTGATAAGGAAATAATTTTCAAAAGAAAAATAAAGGACCTCTAGTGAATGTATCCTGCTTATATTTTTTAAGAAATAAATTCTTCGAACAACTTGTAATTAAATTGTGGACTTCTGTGTAACATTTTGTTACGGATATCAAATGCATAGAAATATGCTCCAGAAGTATTATATTAATTTATGGATTATAACTACATCAAAGAGTTATAGTGCCACATTCTTGTTTTTCAAAATCTGCCTTTTTATAGTCTTATGTATATTTAAAACACATTTGCAATCAGCTCCTGATCAGTTGTGAGTGTATTCAGCACCACCCCAAATCTATCCCTGGGTCTTTTCCACTGTTCTCCAGACGATGTGACACACATCATTAATGGCCAGCTGTGATCATTTTGCCTTGCAGCTTACTGCCACATCTACAGAAAGGTTTTGAGCACTCTTGTGTAGTGTGATGGTCTCTGTTGGCAGCCAGGGAGTCTCTGAAGAACCAGGCAGCTCCTTCAGAGCGGTGGAAGTTGCTTAAATCCCTGGTATCAATTTTAGCCAGTGCATTTGCCTAAACCCCATTAGGATGGGATTTCCTCGAGTGCTGGTGATCCCTCCAATATCTAATCCAACAGAGAGCATCAGAGCACTCTTCTAGGACAAGTTTCATGCTTCAAAGGAGAACCATTTCTTTGGAAGAAAAAAAACTTCTGAAAGTAGGCTGATTGGTTTAGGACCTGATGAGTGGCTACAGCTGGCATAGGAAGCTGTACAAAGTGAGAGAAATAAAAAACATCTAATATCTGTCCTGCCTGCCTGCAGGCCCACAAACACCTATTCCCAGCCGTGCCAGAGTCAACCAGCAGTGCTTGCTGTCTGCACCAGATCCATCAGGGCCTGGTGCAGCATTGCGGATTTTGAGATTGGAAGTCTTCATCTCATTATCAAGTTCCTATATCAATTCTCCCAGCATCCTATGTCATGATTCAAGAGCTTTTTAAAGATGAAAGCTGGGGGTTGTAAACAAAAAAGACTGAATTTCATGATGAAATAATAAGGCATTGACAGCAGCTCCATGGTTATGAAGGCATCTGCACTGATCTAAGAGCAGAGGAGGAGTGCGAGCGAAAGAAGACTCTGGCAGAAAAGCAGATAGAGACAAACAAGCTCTGGAGATCAGCCGGTCTTTCTTTATCGGAACAAAAAATAACTCACTTCAATCGTGGAGGATGTGATTGCTCCTGTGGCTTGCCACCACTGTCGAGTGACAATAAGAGAGCTGCATGAGTGACCAGTTGACACAGAAGGTAATATGAAATTAGGTCTTACAGTGAGAAAAGTGAACATGCAGTGAGAACAGTAGTCCACTAACTGGAACACTTCTGAGCACTCACAGAGCACTGCTCAAAGGACATTTTTGCTGCTTGTTCACCAAGCAAACTGCATGGGTTTGAATCACTTAGTTGCTGAAGCACAGTGGTTTTTTACTAAGAAAGAAAAAACCAAGTCTGTTTGACAAGATACCAAGAAATAAACTGAATTTAGAGGGGAAAAAACGTGCTTATGATTCCTTTCCTTTTATTTTGTATTTTACATGTAAATTGCATTATATTGTATTTTATCTCATTCCAAACAACAACACAGAACTGGCAGGAATATCTCTGTCTGGAATGTAAGCATGATGGGAGTCCTGAGGCATCCTTCAATCATACACCACATACTCACATACATGTACACAGTCATATAAATTACTATACACATACATGTATACACCTATATTTTGAGCCAAATAAATACAGGTGACAGTATCTCTTAGCATTAATGGATTGTCATAGGAGCAAAAGGACAAGATTTTGATGTATTTGTAAGATTAGTTTTTTGCAACATGGCTGCAACAGACTTTTTAACACAAGGAAAATCACACTACTGTACAGTTACACTCTCCATGCTGCATTTAATCATATGTAATTTTTACACTTGTCACAAATTGATAGGATTATTACTGGGAGACATCTACAGGTGGGAATCGAATGTGTTGTTCTGTCTTTAAAACGAGTGAGCCTGCCACAGATGTCCTACAGTTTTGCGCTGAACGCAATGCCTGGTTAGCTCCCTACTAGCTCTCCGTTGGCTTCACTCCCAAAGCAGAGGACTGTGATGCTAAGGATCATTTTTAGATCCCTGGGCTCAAGAGAATCCTGAACAATCCACATTCCGATTCTGAGGGAGAGTCAGTCTGAATGGATCTTAGGGGGCACAGCCAAGGACCAAGCACTCCCTGGGGCAGCCTTGCTGGTCCAGCTCTGGTATGGAGGCAGGATGGATGATGGCCACGTGGAGACTGCTGGGTTGCTGCAGACCTGGCTTCCTCCGTGAGTGTAATGGAGTCTCTGAGTGCAGGCTTGTATTTGCTGGGCCAGGAATCTCTCTCTCTCTCATTCTCTTTTACTTAATTCTGTACTCCCTCAGCACTGGATTTTAAATAAGCCTACAATCAAAATATAATATAAACGTAGCAAAAAAATCTGCTTATGGATTTAGTATCACATATCCAACTGAGATATATTACAGAATCCTCGTCCTTTCAGCAGCCCACTACTGGGTTAGCATCTTGCAGATACCAGGGATAGGACAAGGCAGCTGGTGGGTGCTCAGGTCACTGTAGATGACATCAGGTGTGATAGAGTCCTTGGATTTAATTTAGACAGAATGCTTCTTTTTGCAACAGTCCTCATGATAGTGCTCCAGCCCACTTCTGACACGTGGGAGATCTAGAGACACACTAGGAATGTTCATAAGGTAGTGCTGCTGGCTTTTACATGCTGGAAAAGGAAAAAAATAGTATATAGTACCCAATCCTACTATATAACAACAAAGTCCAAGTATTTATCCCTCTAAAAATGCTGGTGGAAGCCTTGCCAACACCAATTGCTTAAATAGAGGTGATCACTTGGCTTCAAATTTTGAGTGAGCATTAACATTAGAAATAAATGTTCATTTATGACTTACTTCTGCATTTGTATCATGAAATGCTCACACTTCTGACAAGTGTGAGAAGGCTCCTCATATGAGTGTTTCCTGACCTTACTTTCTGAATTAGCTTTGCTGAATGTTGCCTGCCAGCTGACAGGTGAATCCAGTCATCTGCTCCTGCATTGGCTGTTCTGAGACAGCAGCTTCAGATGCCAAGCCTTGAAATTGGCTCTGTGCAGTTTTAGACGATAATTGAGGGGTTTGATACATTTTATATCTATAACTATCACACATAATTGCATTTCCTACATGCATTGGGATGTATCCACTGTCTTTGCACACTAAGGGATCGCTGAGTTACATACACAGAGTCCTTCAAGCGGGTCAGATGCTAATTCAGCATATTTCCAAGATGTTTGCCCATGTCTGACAGGAATGACCAACAGATTTCCTTCCCTGTGGAGAAGCAATTGGGGGTCCGATTGGGGTGTCCAAGGGGATTGGACCCCTATTGCTTAGGCAGCTAAATTCACATAACTCTTATGCTATTTTGGCCCCATATGAGCCCATCCCTACTTGCCAGGAACAGCCCCTCCACAGCTTCACCACCAACCACAAAACTCCCTGGAGCAAGCAGTAGCTGCCATCTTCACACAGCTTTGCAACCCTCAGTGAATCACAAGAAATTCCTGTAAATTAATCTCAGAATTTTCCAGTTTGTTACAAGGTTTACAGCAGAGACCAAACTAGGAGACCACAATGAGCAAAAAAAGATATTCAAGTGATGACAAACAAGCTAAAGAAGTAGCTGCAGTTATCTGGAGGTATGTCTTTGTGGTTTACGAAAATGAATACTTTTTAATAGAAAGGTGTGATTATTGGTCATGTTTGGCAGGCTATTTACAATTAAAGTTTTATTAAAACTCACCGTCTATGGAAGGAATAAAAGAAAATAATACCTTCTTTGAGAAAAAAATAAGGAGTTTTATTCTCAAACTTTTGACCCCCCAAACAACAAAACAGTTACACAAATGCTTGGCTTCAATCGTGTCCTGACATTCCCATAATTAGTGAAATAAAACATAATGGTACTTCAGAGTGTTTTGAATCAGCTACAGACTTAATTTCCCATTGAATTCTGTTTCAGTTATACTTCATCACAAAATAAGAAGGTGATGGAGAGGGAGTTTTTAACCGCTTTTAGTATTTCTAAATAAATTTCTTGAATCAGTCAATTTGTATAATATGGGTTTTCAGAATTCCCTAAACTGAGTGGTCACTAGAAGGCACAAACCTCCTGGTATGACAAAATCACAATTTAGCGTGTTGGCAAAATCCAGGTCCAGTTTATGGAGAACAGTATTACCAGTATTATTTAGGCTATGTTTTTTTAATAGTCTAGTTGAGCTGAGAGACTCTGTTTTCCCTCAATTAATTTAGAAAATATGTGTAGCTGACCATATGGAAAGGGTGCAAAAGACACAGTCTTATATAAAACCTGGAAATAAGCATAGATACATGTACAGAGCAAGCAGATTATTTCACTATTTTAATTGGCCAAATTTTAAATTTGGCACATATGTCAGTATTTATCTTGTAACTACTAGGTAGTGTTACAGCAGAATGAATAAAATGAATGATCAGCCTGAAGAAAATCACCTTCATATAGTGGCCGTTTAGCCACCAAAGCCCAGGATCAATCATGGCTCACTGCTTGAATGCCATGTCATTAAGGTATAACTCAAAAACATTTAAAGGCTTTCTTACATGTGAAAACACACCGGTGCTGTCAGGTAGGTCACAGAGCAGTTAAATGTTCAGAACATGGAGAAGTGGGCAGGAACTCCAATCTCAGAGCTCCACAATGACATGATGAAAATGATTGATATTCCACAAGTTGAACTCTGAACATTATGTGCAAAGATAGCCTCAAGAATACAAAGCTGAGACAAGAGTCTTTGCATGTTGATTGATGGCCCTGTGTCACTCTGGTTTATGGGTTATGACCATTGGAGACTTCAAAATGAACTAAGCCAAACATAACAGCATCCTTGCTCAGTGAAGCAAGGATGCAGGACTCAGAAACCAAACTGTTCTGTCAAAAAAGAAAATATTTAGCTCAAAAAATCTGTCAGAATTTCAACAATTTTGACAGCTTCTATATTCAATGCATACAAAAGAGACTAAGATGAATGCATTCAAAGCATCCAAAATATTTCTTTGACATTAAAAATCCCTAATTTGGTATAATAGCCGTAAATAATTCACACATCTTTTTTTATGTAGGTCTCCCTGTCTTGGTTGTTCTTTAGAAGAAACATCTTCATTAAAGTAAACAAAAATAAACTATTCTTTTACTGGATAGCATTAGAAACTGTCCTTACACACAGTACAAAAGTATGATAGTACTTTAATGACACTGATGAAAAGCATATTTTAAAATACGTTGAAAAATTGCTGTCTTTTAAGCACATAAATATCAAGTGTGTTCATTCTGTATTAGGACTGTCATTTCTTGTGACAGGAAGAATTTTCCTCAGCATCTAAAATGAAATGTATATTAATGGTCATAATTACCCAATCCTTGAAATTCAGCCATAGTTCTTATAAGGACATTGCTTTATAAGATATTTGCTGTTAATTTGCAATCTTCTGTTATTTGATTTCATTAGGAATCCTCATGTCTGACATCATTCTTGTAATGAATCTCTTTCTTGAAAAAGAAAAATCACATCAAACTGGATTATTAATATGTTGCTGATTTTTTTTACCATTTGGAAAGCTGCAAACAGCATACAGTTTATGAACTTTCACCAAATTCAACAGAAGAGTTTTAGATCAGACATAAGCAATCTAAGGAAAGACACCTATCCAAATTTATAAAAAAATAAGAGGCCATATTTCCTTGATTTTGTACTGAAGGTGCACTTAAAAGATTTGAACTGAGATTTAATTATCAGTAGTGACTTTCCAGGAGATATTTTTCAAGACAACTAGAAGAATGAAGAATGAACCTTGTTAAAAAGTAAGAGCTTTCTAATCACTCAGAAACCATCCTGTCACACTTTTGTCATTCATACAGTTTAGATCAAAGCACAAATACCTGACTGGTCTTTTTTTTTTATTATTCCTATAGCATTCTTACTTCATATCTCTTTTGACTTTAAACTCTACTTTTCTTGTCAGGAAAAACTGACAGCTGGATCTTGTCTTTCTGTCTTGCAGATGACATATGCAACCGTGTACCTCCGCGTCCCAAGGAACAAGGCTGGACCTACAGGAACAGAAAGTATGACACCAAGTACACAGAGAGCCAGAACCTCAGATACCTCCTTTACAACCTCTGGACAAGAGGACTGTTCTCTATGAGAAATGCCATTAAGCAGAGTTGAAAAAGTATCTTGTTTATTGCAGAATTTTCAAATGCCTGTAAGATTTTTTAAAGCCTTAAATATTACAATAGTTTTTAATCCCCCACCAAGCTAGTATTCCAAACTAGCTCTTCCCTCATTAAATTCATAGATACATTACTCTACATTTTTATGGAAGCAGAACTCTGGCACACACTTTAGAAATTATGTTATTTGTATACAGATTTTGTTTAGACCTTCTGTTCAGCATTTGGTTGGACAACAAAGATTTAGACTAAAGAATTTAGTTTATTTCTAGATATACATTTGCTTTTATATAGGTTACTATTCCTCATGTATCAACTTTTAGGTGTGAGTACTTAGCATGTGCAGTTCCAAATCCATTTCTTTGGTAGCCATAGCTGAGTCTGGATCTAGCTTGCATAACTTCAGGAACTCAAAGTGGTCCCTACATTAGAATTCTAGTTGCTTTAGCTTGCCCACTTGTCAATAAAGAGAGGTAGACATCCACCAAGGCAACTCAGCTGCATCTGAGTGATGATACACTGCATGTGGAGTTTTACACACACAGAGCAAAACCTTACACCTGATAAAACAACTAGTTGCTACTAAAATAGGGAGAAAGTCCTGTCCAGCATATCTCAATCAGTTAGTGCAAACTTTGCCTGTGTAGTACTCCATCCTGACAGTCTGTGATTGGTGTCTCACATCTGTAGTGCCTTGATGTGAAAAGACAGCTTGTCAGACTCTACCAATACAAACTGATTGTTCAGAAAAGGCTTTTCTAATCATCTTTCCACTATACAAGAGTTACACTAGAACAGAAGAAATGCACCCACAGGCTGTGTAAATACAGCGTGCAACACGTCAGTTTTTGTTGCCATTGTATCTTCAGGGAAAGATAACAGACATTTTCAGCCCAAAAATTACATCTTAAAAGCAAGAGTTTCTTCCCCATTTAAGCTGCCACAAGGAATAGCATAGTCCTTAGCCTACAGTGTAACAGTGAGACATGGGTCATTTGTTTCAGAACAGTCTTAATTCTTCAGAAGATGTGAACACTGCTATTTGTTTCTGTGCCAGTGGCCTGAAGGAAAAAGGTTCACTGTTTTGTTGGCCTTTGGGAAGAAAAATATGTGGCAACATACATGGCAACCTCAACAGACCTTATGAATCCTAGATCTACTCCTCTCCTCCTAGTTATATAGTGGAGTAATTCTGTTTATATGAATGGTATAGTCCCTAAAAGAATGCTCAAATGAGAAGTGAAACACACCCACTAAACTCTGAGCAGATTTTTATCTATAAGAAGAAAAAATCTAGAGGAATATTTAAAAACAGAGAGAACAAATTTCCCACTTAACATTTCCACCTGAATCAGTTCCACTTAGGTCACACCAGGCAAGCTCAGTAGGACAGTAAGGCATCTGGGTTCCAGCTGCTGCTAATACCAGGTAGCCTCGTCCTGGTACTCACCCACACCTGTCAAATTGCTCTTTTGGTATAGGACTGGGAAGAGGTGCAGATTTCAATCTGTTTCAGCCCAAGTGCCAGGAATCTTCAACCACACAAATGTCTTTGTGATTGAAAATGTGAACAGATGTCAAAATAAATCCATAAAATATTTTTAAAATGTCAACCATTAAGGATGCACCATTGTAAACTAAAGCTGACTTCCTGTATCAGAACATAGAGTCAAATGAGACACGTAGACTTCTTTACTTCTGAAGAGTATAAGATTTTATGTTGGTAATGAATATTTCTGATTAAATGTTGCTGGCAACAATTTAATTTTTATACTTACAAGAAAACCTACTAATAATTTTTACAGTTTTGCTTTTCCTCACTGCCCTGTGTTTAACTGAGCAAGGTCTTTTTACAACCGTGCATAATGACAGACACTGCCAAGAGAGAAATTTTTATAAGCCTTGTTAATAGGAGTTTCTTATACCTCAAGTATTTAGTATGCAATGTTCTTTCGGCTACTTAATAAAAATTGTGACACAGAGACGTATTGTACTGAAAAAAAAAAAAAGTATGTTCTAATTTTTCTTCTTTCTTTCCATTGAATTTAATTTAATTATAATCCACCCAAGTAATTTTGTAATTTTGTTTCCCTTTTTTTTTCCTAACTTTAAATCCACACAAGTAATTTTGTTTACCTTTTTTTTCTAACTTTGCGAGTTTTTCCTTTTATGAATCGAAGTCTTGCAATTTCGATGAGGATCAATTCGCCAGGTTTCGGTCCATTTCCCTGAGCTTTATGTCATCCCATGCCATTTTATTGTTTTCACTTTGATTCAGAATTTTCTCCCTTTTTTCAAGAATTCCATTTCATTAGCTTCTTCTNCCTTCACAAGTTTGTGGCTTTTACTGCTCCGTTTAGGGTTAGGGTTTAGAAAATTACAAAGCCCAGACTTCCAGGGACACTGCAACTGCAAAAGGCATGCAGAGGGGAGCACTTTACGTCACCTTGTTACGTTTGAGCACAATGACTTCATTTCAGAATTTTCTTTTATTTCTTTCCATTGAATTTAATTTCATTATAATCCACCCAAGTAATTTTGTAATTTTGTTTCCCTTTTTTTTTCCTAACTTTAAATCCACACAAGTAATTTTGTTTACCTTTTTTTTCTAACTTTGCGAGTTTTTCCTTTTATGAATCGAAGTCTTGCAATTTCGATGAGGATCAATTCGCCAGGTTTCGGTCCATTTCCCTGAGCTTTATGTCATCCCATGCCATTTTATTGTTTTCACTTTGATTCAGAATTTTCTCCCTTTTTTCAAGAATTCCATTTCATTAGCTTCTTCTGTCTCTTCATTTCACTTCGTTCCCTGATTTCAAGATTTCAGTGAGTATCATTTTGGCAAGTTTTGGTCCATTTCACTTCCAAAAAAGAACAACCCACTGCCTTCCTATGAAAAGGCTACAGCAGCTTCCCTCTGAGGCTATATCTTCTTATGAAAATAAGAAGGTAGGTTAGAGCAAAATGCGGTCACACTTGCAGAATGATTTTTTCAATATTTCCCTTGAAGAAACATGCAGTTCATTACAGCTGAAGACTGAAGGTTGAAATTTTAATTCTTGCATTACTGGTGGTAAAGCAGGATGCTCAAGTGCTACTCTGTGCTACCTTAGGAACTGACATATCTTAACCTTTCATCTAGAACAATTAAATGGAGTTTGTTTAAATGGCACATCTGCTCTTCAAGCTGGGAATTCCTTGCATGAAGACTGCCTTTTCCAGCTCAGAAAACATTTGTTTATCCAACCAAATTACAACTCCAGTTTCCTTTTTGCAAACATCTGTTTGTAGACACAAAAATCCCTTTGAATGTGAAGCTTCAGAAAGCAGCTTCAGAAATTTTTATGCAATCTTGGACTTGTGATCATTAGCAAAATCCCTCTCAAAACTTCTGTGAGCCCAAGAATTTTACTTCTTAGGCATAGTCCCTCTGGCATGTGTTTTGTAGTTGCAGTATCCCGGGAGCTCTGGAAACTGGTTTTCTCAAACCTAACTCTATGCATAACCCTAACCCTAAGCAAAATACTATAAGCAGCCTTTTGCTGATGATGAAGTGCCCAGCAGATGGGCGGTGAAAAGCAAAAATTTCCAAGTGGGCAAGGTTAGGGCAGTGCCATGCTCCCCTTGTCCTGCTTTTTGTAGTTGCAGTGTCCATGGAGCTCTGGGCTTTGCGGTTTTCTCAACCCTGACCCTAGCCCTAAGCAGAGCAGTAAAAGCAGCCTTTTGCTGAGGTGCCCAGCACATGGGTGGTGCCAAGAAGCTGTGGAGGAAGCAATCTTTGGGCAGTTGGGTTTTCTTTTTTTGAAGTGGAATGGACCAAACCTTGTGAAATGATACTAACTGAAATCCCAAAATCAGGGAACCAAGTGAAAGAAAGAGACGGAAGAAGAAACTAATGAAATTAAATGGTAAAAAAGAAAAAGAGAAAATTCTGAAACGAAGTGAAAACAATAAAATGGCATGGGATGACATGAAGTGCAGGGAAATGGACCAAACCTTGCCGAATTGATCCTCATTGAAATTGCAAGATTTCGTTTCCTTTCATGAAAGGAAGAATTTCCTTCATGAAAGGAAATAAAATCTCAAAATCAGAGAACAAAGTCAAACAAACTCACTGGGGTGGACTTCAAATGAGATTAAATTCAGTAGAAAGAAATAAAAGAAAATTCTGAAATGAAGTGACTGTAACCAAAAGGAATGAGAGGGTATGAAGTGCTCCCCCTCGAATGCCTTTTTCAATTGCAATGTCCCTGCAGGTCTAGGCTTTGTCGTTTTCTCAAGCCTAACCTTAAGCGTAAGGTTTGGTACACCCATGTTTAAGCTTAAGCCTGAGAACATGGACAGCTTCTACCTCATCTCTGTTGAGCAATGCTGCCTGCATTAACATTGCCCACACTGAGCTTGCTAGTGGAGTCTGCAGCCAACTGAATCATGTATTGACATGTGAATTAATGTTTTTAAGTACATCCTATCATTTAATATATAAAGGGTACCACGCTCTGTAACTCTTTGTTACAAATTTCTGGTTTTCTCCCCGTGGCACTAAATCAAATCTCATGTACAAGTGGGAATGTATTATTCTGCATAGTGAATACCTGAGCTTTTATTTCTTCAAAATAATTTCCAGAAACAATGCCAAAGCATGTAGTGCCACTGACAGGATGACGCTGCAGCACTTTATATGCATATTTTATTGGGAAAAGTACTTTAAAAAGCTGCAGGATTCCAATTAAACTTTATCACTTGACTGTGCATGCCCACAATAACAAGCTTTTATATTAATATGACTGTGACCCCAACACATGTGGAGCTGGTCTGAGTTACACACACTGCAGGTGTGTTACACACACTGAGTTCCAACACTTCCCCTAGCAGGAAACTCTGCTGGAGAGAGGATACTTAAATCAAAGAAATTTCTGGAGTGTGATGGTAATGGAACATAAATGCTTTACTGATAGGGATTGCACTTAGGTATTGTGCTTAAATGTGTTGTTTAATAAAAGTCTTAGGACTTTTCATTCCATGTTTACACTTAAAATATCCTTTAGTACTTACTTTGCTATTGCATAAATATATCTGTGATGATTATTTCACCAGTATCTGGCTGCAACCCAGACAGTAATTAAATAACCATCACAAGATTGGTAGTAGTGCTCCTATTTACAGATGCCGGCAGGATTGTTCTCCACAGCATATGGAGGTAGCCAGGATCCTATGACAGGATATATTTGTGATTGACTCTAAATGCATCCCACAGTACTAAAAGCTTTTGTTGCCTAAGGTTGCTCACTGACTCACAGTCAGATCAAGCTTAATTCAGTCACCAAGAGATGAATGCCGTTTTAAAATTCAAGAAGCCCCAAAGTGACACCTTGGTCTGTCCAGAGTGTTCTTTCATTTCTCCAAAATATGTATTTTTCTGAATGAGGAATACAGGTTGGTATCTAAGGATAGCAATAGCTATCAAACATCATTTTAAATGCAAAATATTTTAACATCTTTTGGAATAAAGAGATTGTGTTTTGTCCAGCAGAGGGAGACCAGAGTTTTAGAAAAATGTAATGCAAACATTAAGCATAACACAGAAACACATTCTTTCGCTCAAATATATCAGATATAGATTTTAATTTATGAGACATAGTACCCTATATTACATAGACCATTAAATGTAGGCAAAATATGAAGTAAATCAGACTTAAAACCATATCATAGTGTTGATACTGATGGAGATTTGTAGTCTTCATCCCACTTCAAGTCTGATACTATGGAAATAATAAAAGAAAATATAACCAAGCAAAAATAAAATCAAATTCAGTAATAAAATAAAATAACACAGTGTGTTTTGCATGAGGAAACACTGCGACCAGTTGCACCCAGGAAAAGGTCAGTGGAAACCTGGAGGAAGCGCTCTGTAGAAACTACCTGGTCTTTTTTTTAGAGTGGCCCTGTAAATCATGGTTCCAGACAAGAAACCCAGTCTCTGGACCAGCCAGTTCCACCCTCATCTCCCTGTTTCACAACCAGAGAAATTCGTCACTCTTTGTGTACTTTAAAAGCAGTTTTAAAGCTACAGGCAGTAATTTTTGACCTCACTGCAGCTTATCTGGCACAGTGCATTGGTCAAAGGCTATACAGATTCACAGCTGCAATAAAAAAGAGCCACTCTATAAGCAGACTTGGGTTTTCTTTGCCATTCACACAGATAACGTGCTTTGGGGATTACTGCATTATCAGGATGGTTGCATAACTGAAAGAGTGGTGAATGACATTACAAACCAGTAAATATACTGCCAGGTATGAGAAGAACAAGTAGAACCAGCACAGGCTTCACGCAGAGAGGAAAATGGCAAATCCTCCCATGAGACAACTTGAAAGTAAAAATAAAAATATTGTCCCATACCCTCTGCTTTTTTTGTTTTAGTTATTCATTCTGGTGTTGTCAGCCTTCAGAAGAAAAACCTAGTGTAAGAGCCAGAAAAAGATCAAGTGGTTGACCAAAGACTTAAGGGATATTCCATATGATGTCTGCTCAACAATAAAAGCTAAGAGAAAGGAGGAGGAAGAGAGGGCATTCCTAATTTACAGTGCTTGCCTTTCTGAGAAACCACTATGTGTCCTGAAGTCCTGATTCCCAGGAAGTGCCATACAACACCTGCTGATGGGAAGTAGAGAATTAAATCGTCTGATTTTCACTTACATGACCTTTGCTTTTGCTTTAGTAAACTGTATTATCTCAACACAGAAGGTATTTTTCCCTCTTATTTTCTTCCCCATTATTCTGCTGAGTAGGGGAGTGATAGAGCAACTTGGTGGGCAGCTGATATCCAAAGTCAACTCACCACAGTCATTTTCGGCACCCAACATGGGGCTCAAGATAACTGCAGTTTTGTATTAAGTGTGCTGCAGCTATAGCAGGTATTAAGTGGCAAGGTCCTGTGCAAGTCAGAGCTTGTTGGCTGCACTTCTCTCTTTATTTTGCAACCACGTTAATACAAATGTTTCTGTGTTTTGCCCTGGAACTGTTGGCCTTGCTGTGTTGTATCTGCCTTGTGGAGAAGATGAGGGAATACGTCTCTCTCTCCTATCTGGGACTGATGTGTATGGTTTATTATTAAGGCTCACAAGGTCCTTGTTCACCCTCACATAAGCTTTCATACTAATTAACACTGTTAGCATGTTATGGTCAAGTGTGGAATCTAGTGTCAATCCTGGTATCAGAGAAGACAAATTTTGGACGAGGCAAAACTGTACTGTGCTCTGAAGTCCTCAGTCCTTGGATGGCAGGGTGTGTGGAAGGATTTGGGCAGATTCCCAGGATAGTTATCATGCCCCATAACCTGTGACTTTACACCTGAACAGACAAATGACGCTAGCAGACTGAAAATCAGCAACCTCTAGCACTGTACTGGAGCCTGCCCTGTGCCCTTTGAGCCACCGTTCAATATTGTCAGAGGACTGTAGTGGAGGCAGGGACACAAAATGTGTTGGAGGGCACCGTGGTTGAGATAGGGATCCAAACAACTACAGTAATTGTGGAAAAGTTGACAAGGAGAATAATGGATCCATATCACCAATTAGAAAGGGGGCAGGAAAAAGACAAAGGGTTTTACCAAGAAGCTGTTTTTTCAAAAAAGAAATTGGAGGAAGTAGTGAGAGAATTCAAAGAGAGGAAACAATACAGTCTCTGGCCCCATCAGAACTTTGAGACATGCAAAAAGATTACAGCCACAAGCCAGGTGAGTGGATTTCTGTCTGGCTGCTTCAACGCTTGAGTGCTTCAAGCCAGGGAATAGACAACTACCACAGGGTATGTGACACTGCGTCTGGTGGTCACCAATGTAAGCGAGCTAATCAGGGACATCAAGATCAGAGGCAGCCTGGGCTGCAGTGGTCATGCACTGGTGGAATTTGCATCCTGAGAGATATGAATTAGGTAAGGAGTAAAGCTAGGCCCTGAACTCTAGGAAAGCAAACTTCCAGCTCTTCAAGGAAATAGTCGATAAGATCCCCTGGAAGACTGCCTTCAGGGACAAGGGAGCGGAACAGAGCTAGCAGATCTTTAAGGAAGTCTTCCACAGAGAGTAAGAGGTACCAATCCCAGGAGCAAGAAATCGAACAGAGAAGGCAAAAGACCAGCAAGACTGAGTAGGAAACTATTGATCAAACTAAAGAGAAAGAAGCAAGTGCACAGATAGTGGAGAAAAGCATAGGTAACCTGGGAATATTATTGAGATGAAGTCGGATTGTACAGGGATGGGGTGAGGAAGGCCAAAGTAAAGCTGGAACTGAACATGGCAAGCGACACAAAGAATAACAAGAAAGGCTTCCATAGGTATGTTAACCAGAAAAGGAAGGTTAAAGAAGGTATACTACCAACAATAAACAATGACGAGAAACTGGTAACAATGGAGGAGGAGAAGGCTGAGGTGCTCAAAAACTTTTTTGCCTCAGTCTCCAATGGCAGCCTCTCTTCCCACACCTCTTGAGTTGATGGACAGCAGGATGGGAACTGAGGGAACAAAGTCCCTCCCACTGTAAGGAAAAATCAGGTTCATGACGACCTTAGGAACCTGAACGTACTAAAGTCCATGGCACCCAATGAGGTACATCCCAGAATCCTGACAGAATTGGCTGATGCAGCTGCCAAGCCACTCTCCATGGCAGTCAGGTGAAGTCCCAGGTGACTGGGAAAAGGACAAAATTGTACCTGTCTTTAAAAAGTGTAGAAAGGAGGACCCTGGGAACTACCAACCTGTCAGCCTCACCTCTGTGAAGCTTCCCCCTAGAAGCTGTGCTCAGGCACATGGAGGACAGGGAGGTGATTAGGGACAGCCAGCATGACTGCACCGAGGGCAAGCCCTGCCTGACCAACATGGTGGCCTTCTATGACAGAGTGACCGTATCAGTGGAAAAGGGAAAGGTTACAGAGTTCGTTTATCTGGACTTATGTAAAGCCTTTGACACAGTACCCCCAAAATCCTTCTCTCTAAATTGGAGAGAGTTGGATTTGATGAGTGAACTGTTAGATGGATAAGAAAGTGGTTGGCCACTAGCATCCAGAGGGTAGTGGACAATGGCTCAGAGTCCTGATGGACATCAGTGACAAGTAATGTCCCTCAGGATCCCATACTGAGACCAGGGTTATTTAATATCTTCATTAATAACAAAGACAAAAGATTGAGTGTACCTTCAGCAACTGTGCAGATGACACCAAGCTGAGTGGTGCTGTTGACATACCTGAAGGACAGGATGCCATTCAGTGGGATCTGGACAGGCTCGAGAAGCAGGCTCACAGGAATCATGAGCTTTAACAAGACCAAGCACAAGGTGCTGCACCTGTGTCGGGGCATCCCCCAGTATCAATACAGACTGGGTGGGGATGAACAGATGGAGAGTAACCCTGGGGAGAAGGACTTGGGGGTGCTGGTGGATGAGAGGCTGGACATGACCCAGCCATGGGCTCTCACAAGCCCAGGAAGCCAAACATGTCCTGGGCTGCATCCAGAGGAGGCTGGGAAGTGTGCTCAGGGAGGNCGGGATCTTTGCAATTTAGATTAGATATTAGAAAGAAAATTAATTATTCCAAGACTGTTGACAATGACAGAAACAAATTAAAATAATCTTGCTGGAGCTATTGACTGACATTTTATGTTGTTGCCAGTAAAGAATTACACTTTAGATGAGGATTCCAAGGGTTTTTCTTTCACAGGATTAGAAAGGATTTCGTAAACCATGCCAGAAAAACTGTTCAGGCATTGGCTGCTGCTGCACTTCCTCCTTTACTCTCCCCACACTGATAGGAAGAATGAGATCTCCACCCACACAAGTTTTCAACCTACTTGTGCCTGAAGATTTAAGTTCCTGTGTAGTTATCAATACAGCCAAGAACTGAAGACATTTAAGCAGGAAAAATTCTCTGGCAAGATTCTTTTTCCTTCTTTTTTTAAATTTCTTGAGTCACTGCCAAGGCACCAATCCAACATCTCACTTCGCGCAGCTGAATCTGTATGAACTTGCTGTGAGTAAACAAGAAAACTAAAGAAAATATTCTGTCAATGTTTGCTGTTGGGATTGAAATGTCTTTTTTTCTGGCTGATAATTTTAATTGAGATTATTTCTATAGCCTCCCCTTAAGCAGAGCTTTTCTCTGACCAGACTCTGGAGCTCTGAAAGTTATGCCTAAGAGGTCTCCTTCAGAGAAATCCAGGTATCAATAACTAGTTATTGTAAAACAGATTGATTCACATAATTAAAGTCTAACAACCTTTAACTAATGATCAATCTGGTTCGGGTTATTTATGTGCAACATATTTCAAAATACAGCAAAGAGTTCCAAGAGTGAAAAGATCCAGGAATGAAACACAGAAAAGGTCTGTGAATATTTTTGTGAGTATAAGGCACGAAGGGTGTTATCAGGCTTTTCTGTTTATTTTCTTCACAGAGGAAGGGTTGGGTCCTGTATGCTGATTTCACTGACAGCTTTTATTCTCTGCCTTTTGAACCACACCTCTGATTACTTTTTCTTGCCTTTAGAAGGCCTCATACCGACCATCAGAATTTTACATAAATGTGTTTGATATGAGCATAATGACTTTTTTCTCTTTCTGTATCTGAGTAAACAGAGTGATTTTTAGAGACACACAAGAACTACCACTAGCAATACACCAAGCATTTCTGAAAATGAGATCCAGCTTTAAGGAGTCTATATATGGATCCAGATAGGCCAAATCATGGCCAAAGAAACCAGAGGACATGGAATTTAGTCAATAAGAGAGACCTCAAGATGAGTAAATTCAGAATTTTTTTCAGAGCAGCCATGTTAATTCTAAGCGTTTCTTCATGCAGTGCTCATTGGCCATGGATAAAATGAAAGATTTGAGTCTGAAAGAGACAATTATTCGACCTGAGATACTTGAAGTGCAAGGTGTTCCCCTCATGCAATCAACTGCCAGCATTTGGGACCAAGTGTGGAAGTTCAAAGCCAGGCCTGACGATGTGCTCATCGCAACCTATGCAAAAGCAGGTTGGTGTGGGTAGGAAACAGAACAGAAAAGTTTGGCACAGTGCTTATTGTTGGGATTGAGATCTATGTTTTTCTATTGTGACTGATATTTGTTTAACTCCAAACTAGACATATTTTAAAGACATGAAGCTGTGTCAGCTGTGACTACTAACTCCTGATTTCTTTGGTAGATGCAACAACCATCTGTTACTACAGAAGTACAAATGGCCAAAGTCTAATGACCTATAATTGTTTCCTTTAATTGAGATTATATACATTTATATTAATGGTGACAAAGAAATTTTCCACCAATATGTAGTGATTTAACAATGCCTAGAAAGAAGTGATCATTACTAAGAAATAATAGAAACTGACTGTGGAACATATTGTGTATTTGGGGGATGATTTGTTGTGTAAACTAGTAGTGATTTCTGAAAATTGATTAATTCCTTAAAATAACCAAATTAATTTAATAATTTCAGCCAATAAAATAAATTACCACCATTAATATTAGGTATATGGCATTTTACTCAGTGACTGGACAATATTTCTCCTCTTCATCAGACCTTTTACACTTACTACACAAGAAAACAACTAATAACAAGCATCAATATTAATTCTGTATGAATAAAAACATGTACAGTTTTGGAGATTCAGGAACAGATATAGGAGAATTTGATCATAATAAAAAAATAATTATTTGAATTAGCAACAATTTTTAGGGCTTTTTTTGTTTTGTCAGTAGGAGAAAAAAATGTTTTTAACAAAAAAATCCATCATTAGTTTTGTAAAACCTGAAAGCTTTTGATTTACTATCTGTGTACTGAAGGCAAAACCACATTATTTTATCCAGCTGGGATTAAAACCTTCCAGCCACTGAATTGAAAAAAAAAATTAAGTTAAGATTCCATTTGACATTATGGCATATCTGTCTGAGATGCACAACACAAGCATCTTAAGAAGGGCTGAATCTCCTGCCCAAATTGCTTTCCAATTTATCCCTTAGCCCGTTCTCTAGCTGACCTGCCTCAGTACCTCAGAGGAGATGTGGTTAACACAGATGACAGCTATAAAAGAAAAGAGACACATGAGATACGCTATACTGTAACTCTTACAAAATGTTGCAGTCGCTCAGGCGGATGAAACGTTGTACAGGCCTTCATCAACGAGTTTCAAATGGAAAGTTTGCAAATACTGCCACTTTTTTTTATCTTTTCAAACTGTATAAAATTTCTACTCACGTGAAGTTCAGGTACTGCATTTTTTTACTCAAATTCAGTACGAAAACAAAATTGAAATAACCGAATTTTTGTGAGTAATGAAAGAAGGGAGCTTCATTCCTCTCTGCAAATAATATAATCTCCAAACAATAGTAAGTTTATCCCAGTGGTTTTTTTCAGTACTGATGAGGGGGCTATTTCTTTAAGGAAGAAGAAGTCTGTCTAAAATGGAATTCCTGAAATTGTGCTTTGGGAATTACCTTTGTATGCTTAATTAGGCATTCTGCCTCTATTATACTCTCTTTCCATTTTGTCTATTATTTTCTATGCTATTCTTTCCCCGTTAGCATAGAGTCCATCCTTCTGGCTTTCAGTTCCCTAGTAGAAGAAACTCTTGACTATCCTGGAGGAAAACATCTAAACACTTGGCATTCTCAGGTACCACATGGACACAGGAGATAGTGGATATGATCCAACACAATGGGGATACTGAGAAGTGTAAACGTGAGACGACTTACAAACGCCACCCTTTCCTAGAGTGGTTTGTCACAGAGCCTCCATCTGCACGTTACTCAGGTGAATATTATTTGTATTCTAGACAAAATGAAACAAAACACACCCTTAGTGCTTATGCTACAAGTTTCCTGGAAAAGGTCTCACTGCTTTGTTCTTGAACTAAGCACCATTTTGGCTATTAAGGACTAGTTCAGTTGCTTTAACATAAACATCTAGTGCTACTGAAGGTGCTGCAAGGCTGGCAGATGTGATAGCTTCAGGTGCTACTGAAGACCATGATGTTTTGGAGTAGTATCTGAAGCTGCGTTTGATACTCCATGGTACCTAAACCAGCAGCAGATACATATGAAATGGCAACATGGGGGCAATTGAACACCGTTCTGTGATTACAGGTGTATGGAAGAGAAACCTGTGTCATGGACGTATTTCCAAAAGGTGGATAATGTTTTCAGTGGTTTTGCTACTGTTTCAAGTAACTGCTGCTCAGTTCTAGGGTCTAGTCATCTAAACAAGCTATGGAACATTCAGGCAACCAGCAGGCTTCACTGGTTTGCAGCTTTTTACAAAAGTCTCCCCCAGCAAGGGCTCCATTTCCACACAAATCTTTAAGTCAGACATTTGAAGCTAAAAAGCTTGACTAGCTCTGCAGAAGTGCTACTTTTTCTCTTCTAAGCCAGACTGTTTTGACACAGAGAAAGACAAAAAAAAGGTAGATGACAGAGGATGATTGATGATGACAGGGAAAAAGTTATGGAGGTCATGATAAATGTTTAAAAGGGAGAGGGGAGGAGATGACATATCTCAAAATATCACCAGGTATTCCCCAGTAGTCCCATATGTCTATAGCTACTGAAAATCCACTGTCATTCTCCTAGATTCTTGTTATGCGTTATCAACAAAGTCTAGTCAGCCATCATATTCTTGTATCCTAGAAAGAAACAAAAATTTCTTACCTGTAAGGTGGAAGGATACCACTAAATATTGCAATGGAAAAACTTTGATTGGATAATTATAAATCAATATTCATCATTATCCCTCAGAGAGCAGAAGTTAGGTATGGGCCCAAGAAAGCAAGAAGACATAAATCAGCGTTTCCCCTTTTCTACTTGAATACACAGGTAAAATTTTCTCTAGAAACATTGAAGATGCTTATGTAATGTTGTATATGTTACACTGCTATGTAAGTGCTTTGGAGATGAATGATCAATGCAAGGTGAACTGCTGAAAAGCCACCGTCACAATCACGTGTGAGCATAGGAAAGAAGTGCTAGAGCAGTTTAGAGAACAACTCACGTCTCATAATTAAACATCCCACAGGTCTGGAGTTAGCTGAAGCCATGCCATCTCCACGAACAATAAAAACTCATCTGCCTGTGCAACTGCTGCCTCCATCCTTCTGGGAACAAAACTGTAAGGTAAGGCTGAAGAGGCTTACTCTACTTAATCGGCAAAGAAAGTAACATAAACCAGGGCAGAATATGTTTTCCAGAATCTCTGTGAAATCAAAAGGTCTCAAAAAATATTTTCCCTTTAATGCGCAAAGTCTGTGTGACTCTGAAGTCATGACTAACTTACTTGAGTTGGACTTTAGAAGATGGCAGCTTCAAAGCAAAACCTCTTAAACCTCTACCAGCAGCCTCCAAGAGAAAACTCCAGGAGATGCTCAATATCTATATTCCTATGTGCAAGTTAGTTTCTTTCTCTCTTTCCTTTCATATCGACAAAGATAATCTACGTGGCAAGAAATGCAAAAGACATCGTGGTGTCATACTACCATTTCCACAGAATGAATAAAGGATTGCCTGATCCAGGAACCTGGGAGGAGTTTGTGGAGAAATTCATGGCTGGAAAAGGTGATTAACTGCAATCAGTTGTATAAGAGATTTTTATCATTTTAAGAATGCATGGCATTGATTTATTAATTTCAGTTATGGTTTGAAATCCAGTGCAGACACTGTGTAAGGATATCTGCTGAAGGTGTTTCAGTCATAATTTTTCTTCATTCACAGGTTTTTATTATTATCTAAAGGATTAAATCTCTCTTTATGCTCTCAATTTGAGAAAAAAAAACAACCACTACTCTTTATTCTGTTGTAATTCAGAAACATATATGGCAATTTTCAGGCCTAGTCTCTTCTCTCTGAGATTA
Source organism: Melanocharis versteri (assembly GCA_013397845.1). NCBI lineage: Eukaryota > Metazoa > Chordata > Aves > Passeriformes > Melanocharitidae > Melanocharis > Melanocharis versteri. The sequence continues at coordinate 884,648 of VZTG01003068.1, forward strand.
AAAGAAACCAGCTAAAAAGGAACAATGGTTTAATTGTTTTTTCTCTAACCTGATCAAATTAGAAATTTTAAAAAGAAGTGAAGGGTTAATTTTGCTAGAAATGTGCAGCGTGAATTTGAGATAAGGGATACTTTGTACCTAAATTAATGTATTTAAATCAGGCATCTGAACAAAGACAGTTATCTTACTAAGGGCAGGCAACCCCAGAAGCTGATTCTTCTCTTTCTAAAAGACGTGCTGGTATCACAAGATATCCAAGAAACAAAACCTGGTCAAGTGGGTGGCAGATAACAGTTTGGGTCATTAAAGCTTCCTTAGCTCATTAATATTTTTGCCACCATGTAGGCCTAGAAATACCACTGTCTGGACCAGCATGAGAGTCTCGTGTCCAAAGGAGACCTTATGTCTTGTGTTTGACCAGCTCAGCTTGGGAGCCATCTGTCCCAGTACGGACATCTAGAACATATCTACTTCTGTCTCAGCTAATCATTTTGACACTTGCTGGAGAGAAGCAGGCACTTCTGATAGCATAGCAAATGTTAAAACCAGGTAGAATCACAGAATAATGCAAGCTGGAATGGATTTGTGTTGTCCACACAGTCCCAACCCCTGCCCTGCTCAAAGCAGGGCCAATTAAGACAAGCCTTGTCCAGCTGATCAAATGAATACTGTAAATGTGGGTTTCCATTGACTATAATGCACCTGCATTTGTTGCCCTCTAAAGTTACACATGAATCCTGCTCTGTGCATCCATAGACCTGAGGGATTAATAGCAAGAATGCTGTAATAAGCACAGAGCACAGCAGTGTTTATTATCACGGCCATACTGATTCAAAACCAGCTTGGAAATTCACAGGTACTGGTTAAGAGGCAAACATGAGTGCCACATGTGCTAAAGACAGTTGGGGCATTTATAGTTGCTGCTGATGTTACTTCTTTTTCAGTCCTCTGGGGCTCCTGGTATGACCACGTAAAAGGATGGTGGAAGGCAAAAGATAAGCACCCTATCATCTATCTCTTCTATGAAGACATGAAGGAGGTAAAAGGCTGAACATATGTTTATAGAGCTCAGAAATCTGTAAGTCTAGTAGATACTAAATACAAGCAACAGTTTTATATTATAATGCCAGCTGTATCAGTAAACCTTACAATAACCTGATCTTCTCTGTCTGAGAATTGCAGCTCTAACACTATGTTTGATTTCTTTGCTTTTCCTAGCTCTGTATCTCATCCCATGTAATTGTCTCTGCAGAATCCAAAGCGAGAAATTCAGAAGATTGCAAAGTTCCTGGAGAAGGATCTGAGTCAGGAGGTTCTAAACAAAATAGTCCATAATACCTCATTTGAGGTAATGAAGGAAAACCCCATGGCAAACTACACTAAAGACTTTCCAGGAATAATGGATCACTCAATTTCCCCATTCATGAGAAAAGGTACTGAGGTTTGTTACTGACATCAACTTTGTCTGGTTGTCATTCTGTTTTGAAATAAGCATTGAAGTACAAGTATCTGATAAGTTGTGGATAATGAGCTTCAGGAAATACTGGTAAATTAATCTTTTCTTTTTTTTTTTTTTTTGCTTTGCCATTTCTTAGGTACTGTTGCAGACTGGAAGAATCATTTCACTGTGGCACAGAATGAGAAATTTGATGAAGATTATAAGAAGAAAATGTCTGATACCTCTCTTGTTTTTTGCATGGAATTGTAATTACTTGCAATGGAAATCAATGATCTTCAGCCTTTTCCATGTTATATATTTTGCTTTTCCTTCACAAAATGCCAGTGTCCCTAAGATTCCAAGATCTCTCTTTCACACATCACTGATTTTTTCATTATTGGGAGAGTGCCCAAATTATGCCAAAGTTTGTCTCCCTGAAGAAAATAATTCCACTGGACACTTCTCAGTCACCCCTACCACAGTAACTTTCAGCATTAATAAAAATAGTTCAGACTGTGGGTTTTGATCTTTGTAAAACTGCAGTTGATATTGCTGGCATTTTCAAATCAAACTCTAACAGAAACTAGGAACCAACAGGAAAAAAGGAGTTAAAAGAGTGCAGAGGTAACAGAATGTAGGTTACAGCAGCTAAAGGAAAATACTGTCTTAGTCTCATTTAGTCTAGTTTAGTCTAGTTTAATACAAAAAAATGTGTGCTGGGGATATTTTCTCTTTGGGTCATGGAGAGTTAAAAATAAGTTAAAAAAGCTGTAGCAATATGAGCAGCTGTCAAATGCAAAGTTTATTTCAGGCTACCTATTTAATCCACATATCTAAAATGAATGCAGTCATAAAGGGCAATACCTTACATCAATTTGAAAACGAACAAAAAGTTGCCCGTTAAATGTAGGAGTTACATTGTCCTGGCCCACTGAATTTTCCCCAAAAATGCAGGAATCACTGAAATTGGAAACATGTATTTACTACATTAGTGCAATTTTTAATTTTTTTTAAAGACTTCAGGTCGACAGATTCCTGCCCACAAACAAAGGATATCTCAGTAAAATGACTACCTGAGAAAAAGTTATCTGTCAGAGGCACTGCTGTTCATCACCGCAAGGCTAAATACCAGCTTGAGGAGCTTTCTGCTCCTTGTTTGGTTTTTGTTTATGATTAACTTGATTTACTGCCTCACTAGTATGAGGAAAAGGTGTTGCCTGCTCTCTCAGATATTTCCACTCTCTTGGGTTGCTCTGTGAAATCACGAGTCAGCACAGTTTGTCAATCTAATCCTCATCCAGTGCCACGAGAGGTATCAGTAAATGGAAAACATGCTTAACTCAGTAGCTTGGTGACATTTTATGAGCAGAGCTGTACAAGAGGTCACACAGATGACCTGTTTGCTTCTCCCTTGAAATCTCTGAACTATCAGAAAAGCAAAATGCTGACAGTGGCTGAAGCCTGATTTGAAAAGGGAGTCGCATACCAGCTGCAAGGATAGAGGCACCATATAATAAGGGACTCATATTACATTGGGAAAGTCACCTTTGCTCTCACTTCCTTAGGTAACTTTTCACCCGGCTGCAATTCAGCTGCTATGAACAACAGACAAAAAGTACCACAGGTCAGATTGCAGTCCTAGAATAAAAAAAGGAAGAAACAAACACTTGATGCGTGTGGCTACATAAAAAGTGGCTTTTCTTATGCTATTGATATTATCCTTCTATATATTCAAAGACAGAAATAGTAATTATTTTGACAAAATATAGCTGGCAGGATAGAAATTGGGGAGTTTCTGCTTTTTATGCCTTCTCAAGCCACCATAGCTGAGAGGTCAACTTAAAGATTCTATTATGATTGGCAAAATGTTCATAATTGTACCAGTGCAAAATTACAGGGAATAGTTTATTGTTACCAGTGAAAATTATTTGACCTGTAGTTATGAAGAAAATTTGGGAAAAAGGTTAATGGGCTATATGCATCCCCCAATGGACCTAGATTCTACCATGGTTTGGTGTCTATTTTGACTGTGTGTCAATAGAGATGTGCACATGCTTCTGAGCAGATGACTGGAGGGTGCCCTCATCTAGAGCGCCTTTAACTTCCATATCTTAGGTCTGTCAGTTGTTAGGTACAGAAGACCTTTAAATGATGTGTTCATGTATGGAGATTTTTTACTAATACCAACAAAAGTTGGTAAGAGACTTAATAAATTTTTACATAAGGTACTGTAAATCAATGAGCACCAGAAAGAGATTGTATGTATTCAGCCAAATTATTTCAAATAATTTAAACTATTGTCACACTTCTGATGCAAACACGTGACTCTGTTTACTGCAGAAATAAAACTGTACAGAACAATATTAGACATAAATCCTGAATATACATCCGTGTTTTATTTTCATCCAGTTATCTAGATGCACAGTTTTACTAACCTTCTCAGATGCAACATCTTCAACATCAGCTTGACAAGGACTTGTGGCAGTTCAGCTAATGCAATCCTACAGCAATTTCTTCCATGCTGCTTGTTTCTTCTTTTAGAAGAGAGTGCACTTGCTGGGTTTTGATAGTGGAGAAACTTTGTTATTCATCTCTAAAAAATGTTTCAAGGTCAGTGTTGATTAATACATGTTAACTGTTCACGTGGTTTGTGAACTGTTTTGTAGCTCTGCATTAACAACTACCAAAACAAATCCTTCCATGGGAATGACTGAAGATTCCTACTTCGATACAGACCGTTTAAAGGACACAGCTGTATTAATCCTAGAGTAGTTGTAATCCCCCCTGAGCCTGGCTGTCAATAGCAGCTAGGGGAGACATTTTACCTTCATGTGAATGAAAGAAGCACAGAGCTTCAAAAAAATTTAAAAAACAGAGAAGGAAAGAAACAGTTCTGTCTTCCTAGCTAGCATTCAAAGACAGAGCGATACTGCTTTCCTTTCCCCTAATCTAACTGTAGATGATCTGCTTCATACTTGAACTGAAAGTCTCTGTTTCTCCAGTTAGGAAAACAGACCATGCAGAGGAAGAAGATTTTATTTAATTTGTCCTATCCATATAGAATAGGGATATCATACTCTATATAATTGTTTATGTCAACATGTTCACAAAGAGCCTTATCTTTACAACAAGGTTAATTACTAATTCTGGCAGAATTTTCAGAAGTGCATTAAGGTATATTAAGAAGTGCATTCAGCCTGGACTGAAGCTTTCGTTTCCCTCACATCCTTAATGAATGCTGCAAGGTCTGTCTCAGTGTAGGCTGTAGGTGAGCCTAGAGGCACATTGAGATTGAGAGTTAAGCCCTTCATACTTCTAAGATGCAACCAAACTGTGCTGCCAGACTGAAAGTAATGTGCTTAGGCTGGATAACAAATCTCTGTCTGCCCTCCAGACCAAGCACTGTGTAGGCAGATCAGGAAAGTCGTCATTCAGCAGTGTCCCATGGTTAATGTCAAAGAGACAAATTACTCATGGATTGTTTTGCAGAAGGGTTTTGTCCTAGGCTGCTGCAAGTGAAGTTGGTGTCTATCAGCTGTGTGAGCTCAGACTGCCTTCTGAACTGTCTGAAGGCTCACAGTCAAATTATATCCATCTAACATGACTGTGGATACAGAAGCATCACGTCAAAAGCGAGCTACACTGGGTCCTGCTCTGGTACAGGCAATATAAGTACAGGTAGAATCTTAGGTCAGGCACCAATAACACTCACTCAGCTACATTTGCCACTACCTCTGTGTGCAATTAAACGTTCTTCATGTTCTGTTAACAATGGAACAGTCTTTTGTAGCCAGACCTCACCCCAGGTGTGAAAACAAAATGGTTGCTCGTGTGAGTTTTACACTAATCTGTCAACAGGCTCATTGGCCTTTGCTAATAAGAACACCAAAGTAGTCACTTCTGTTCCCTATTGCAGTTTAAGACCAGAATTAAGGACTATATATACAGTGAATATTTTTAACACCTAACCAAATCCTTCACACACAAAATGGTACTGAGATAAATAACTGGTTTTTCACTGTACCATTTCACTCCTGTGGGAACCTACTGAACCTCAACCCAACCCAACCCAACAAAATGGCCATAGTCAGCCAAATAATTTTCTGTCCATCTGCACAGGACAAGGGGTGTCCTTAAAGTTTCCAAACAGAGGAGAATAGTTAACATACTGTAAATTCATGTGCTGTTTTCCTTTATATTAACCTGGAATGTAAAAAACGCATAGAAGCAGCTCAAAGCAAGAACTCTGGCTGGCCTTGCATGGGTCACAACTGAGAGTCTGCGATCCTCAGAACTTGTTGCAAAGACAGATTCTACAGTGGCAAGTATTTAAAGCATCCGCTCTTTTATGCCGAAAACACATCCCTTGGTAGCAAAACTACAAGCATTTTCTCATTCTGTGCTCTTCAGAAAATTCTTGCAGGTCTAATAATTCCAATGAGAGCGAACAAGCATTTGTACCCTGCCTTGATGTAAGGGCTAATTACAGCCCTGTGGGATTTGGCTTCTCAATGAAAGCAGGATTGAAAAATTGTTATGCTCTGCCCCAACACATCTCATAAATCTCTTGGCAATCTTGTTTTACATAGACAATGCTATTTAAAAAGATGAATTAATTATCTTTTACAAAGATAATAAAATCATGGCATATATGGACTATGTAAATTATTCTTGTTTTTCTCACTTATCTTGTCTCAAATTAGCTGCACTCATTATTATGTATCAGCTTACTGTCTCCTTCTAGATAGGTAAGACACAGTTCATAAATTGTTTAAGAAAACTCTATCAGACTACTGCAAGTACAAATCAACATTTTTCACCACAAAATTCAGAGCAACTTGCACTTTATTGTAAGAAATTGAAACTATCAACAGTCAAAATCCTCAATCTTTTTTCTTGTAGTTATTCTTGAAACTTTTTAAATTCTTCTACCATTCCATAACTAGGATTCTTTGCAATTGCTGTTGCAATTCAGGACCAGAATGAAAGACTGTTAAGGTGATCTCAAATGTACAATATACCTAAATTCTGTTGCATAAAATGGAGGAGGGTGGGAGGGGAGATTTGGCCTGTCTCTCTCAAATACCTGTCTCACAGGAACATAGAGCTCAGGGAAGGGGGGCTGAGTGGTCCCTAGCTAGATTCAGCTTCAGAAAGCCTGCAATGAATGAGCCAGTAGTTCATTGTCCTCAGTACAAACACCTCTGAAAACTCTTTTGTGTCTGCCTTGGATGAGCTCCAAAATCAATTCCCTCGTAGGCTAAATCATGAGATGACCCAAGAGTTGGTACATAATACATATTGTCTGAGGACAGGCAGAAGGAACAAATTTGCATGAAACGTCGTTTTCTCTGTGGTTTTCCAAAAGAGGTTAGTTTCCTACAGCGTTCTTCCCAAATATCCAAATGCAGTTGGAGGCTGACCTCAAAGCACAGAGCCATGCAGTATGACATAGCTTGGGATGAAAAGCTTTTGCAACGGAATGGTTTTGGAAGGACTCTGTCTCGAAAGGCTCTTCTTAAAATTGTGTGAAATCCCCACATTAGATCACAGCAGCACAGGCATAGGTAATTAGTCCAGAGTATCTTAAGGCGAAAGGGGAAAGAAAGAATTCATTTGTTTAATGCCCTCTGAGGCTTCTAAAATTTATAATAATAGAAGTAATGAAGAAACAACACCTTCATGCTGTTTGGTTAGGGACATCTGTTCCTTGCCAGCAACCTCTGTGAGCATGGAACCATATGCTCCTGCTACGTAGCGTAACTGCATAAATAAATATATATGAATATATATAATGGACAGTGAATGCACTGGAGGGGAAAAAATAAACACTTTCTTAGGTATATGTGAAGAACTTTTCTGCCGTTTGTCACTATTTGCCATTTGAATTTTACAAGAAGAATGACAGTAAGCAGACTTGGAAAAATGCAATTATTCTCCCGAGACAAGCATTTCGACTAACAACTCTCTTTTTTTATTAAAATACATATTCTCTCATGACATTATAATTAATTTGGTGATATTCAGTATTCACCCAGTGAACCATAAACAGAATAATACGCCTGAATTGTTTTTCCCAGGCAACTTTTCATTAAAAATCAATTACTTATCATGAAATGTGAAAAATTATTCAGGCATTACCAAAGTGCATGCATTGTTACAATGAAAAATGTGTGCCCTTTAAAGGAGGCATTGCTCCCCTCAAACAGGCATAAAAATGTCTATTAAAAAACACGTAACTACAAGCCATAACACCTAGGTTCTGCTATTTGCTCTGGTAGTCTTTCACGTCCATTTTTGAATTTACGGAATCATGGAATTGTTAGGGTTGGAAGGGACCTCTGCAGATCATCTCATTCAACCCCTCTGCCAAGGCAGGGTCACCTAGAGCAGGTGACACAGGAATGCATCCAGGTGGGTTTGAATGTCTCCAGAGAGAGACTCCTCGAGCCTCCTGGGCAGCCTGCTCAGTGCTCTGCCACTCTCAATGTAAAGAAGTTCTTCCTCATGTTGGGGTGAAACTTCTTGTGGTTTTGTTCAAGGCCATTGCTCCTTGTCCCTGTCGCTGGGCACTGATGAGAAGTCCGGCACCATCCTATTGGCACCCGCTGCATTTATTTGATAAAGAATTTAATCGCTTCGTGTTTCCATCAAGGTATTAAAACCAGGGTCTTGAATCGTTAAGTTTCTGCCCGAGCACGCCACTCTTCGCCTCTTGCTCTCCTGATGGTGGCAGCGAGAGACACGCGCCTGCCGCACTGCGTTGCCCTTAAGAACCCTTCAGGAGCAGGGAACAGCGGGGTGCAACCGCGTTGCAGCCGTACTCCTTCCCCTTTCCCCTTTCTGTAAGGCGGAGAACACGAGGCCGGC
>VZTG01003068.1:892967-930163 GCA_013397845.1 Melanocharis versteri
GGCACCGCAGCCGGGGCGGGTGGGGAGGGGGCGGTGCGTGACCTTGGCATGCGGCGCGGGGTCCGGGGGAGGCGCGGACCAGCCCCTCCCAGCCCCCGGTTCCCTTCCCTTCCCGCGGTGGCGGGCGGAGAAGCCCGCGGGCCCGTGGACGCCCTTCGCCGCCGCCCCGCAGCCCCGGCGGGCGGCAGCTGTGAGGGAGGCCAGGGCCCGGGGGTGGGCAGGGGGCCCTGCCGCTGCCTCTGCCCCTGCCCTGCGAAAATGCGAGCGCCGGTGCGGGCTGCAAGGGGGTTGCTTGGTGCTCCTCCTGCTTAGAAGGTGGGGACGTCGCCTTGTTGGCACGGGCTGGGGAGAGCAGGCGGTGCTGACCCGAGGGGAGTGACACTCGGCTGACACAGGGCCAGGGCGTCGAGTCATCACTGTGTGAAAGCACCCACGGGCGAACAAGGGCTCCTTTTCCCCTGAAGTGAGCCGGTGTGTTAGCAGTACGTCACCTGTGAAACACCTACCAACGCAAGCAAATAAAACCGCTGAAGTGTCTGTATCTAGTGTAGCTTTCATAAACACCAAGGCAAATGGAAAGGCAACACTGAAGAGTTTTAAGCTCACACATTAAATTAGCTCTCCTCATAGTGTCTGTGCTGCTCACGTGCCACGTTCTAATAGGGGTTCAATGCCACTGTTTGTTGAAGCAATCACAATTCAAAATGCATTTTGGTGTGACGTGGTACACTTAGAGTTGGCGATGTCTAATAGTTGCACGCTGCTCAGAAAATTGCTGTTCATGATGACGGCCATTACTGCCACAGTTCAGAGTGAAGGCTAATATATTGCATTTATGCATTGGTTAGGCTTTCTAAGAGTATGTTAAGCTATTGCAAAAGTTAGCAGTTAAAATACGTAGAACATCTTGAAATGTGGCGTGGAAAACCCTTGATGTAGGGGGTAAAGTAGGCTTGAAATAAAGTCCAAAAAAAGAATGTATGTGCGTGTGTGTGTGTATAGATAGATAGATAGATCAGTAATCCATGGAAGCATCCTAATTTCAGAATGGTGGACTACAAACCATGCAGGATTGTGTTGGGCTTAAAAGCATACTTAGTAGCTGCTGGCTCGCAGCTTGGATGCACCTAATCAGTGAAAAGTTCAGGGTTTTTTGATAGCTCATCTTCCTCGTTTTTCTTCCAACTCAAGTGGGTGAATCCCTCTACATCAGATGCTTCTGGTTTCTGTTACCGGAACAGCAAAACTGGATGCATTGTTTTACACAGTATATGGTTCTGCCTCTGTATGTATTAGCTTAAAGGAGTAGAAGTATTGTGAGAAGAAAATTCATCTGACCTTGCTGTAGTAGGGAGAGTGGTGAGCTGTCGTTTTCTGGACAGTACATGCAGTTTGTTACAATTCATTATGCTATCCAAGTGCTAAAATATTAGGAGTGTAAATGTTGACAAAAGTTTTACATGCTAAGAAAATCTGAAGCTTAAACTTTATAGCTTTTTTTTTTTTCCTAATGCTGTACTGGCACATTATTTTCTAATAAGTTTGCTTTTGCCATTTAAAAAAAAACTCCAACACTTAGCCTATGTGTTACATAGATAACTGTAACTGCCTTTGTCCTTGATCTGTACTTGAACTCATATTTCTAAAGGTGATGCTTTTTATTATCTGTATCACCTGTTCTCTTTAAATTATTAGTGATTGTCCATTCTCCTAGTGTTCAGATCCAGCTTGGTTCTTCCTTAGTTTCTGCTACGAGAGTTTGATTTTTGTGGCAGAATGAAGAGAGTAGCAAAATGAAAGTGGAGGTATGTGGGTGTACATACATAAACACACACACACACAAGCATCTAGATACATAAAAATACAAATATTTATGTATACACTCCTTCACTTTTATACCCATGAACATATGATAGTATGAAGAAAAAAGCAGGGTAAAGGTCAAGGCTTGGAAATGCTATTCCTGATATATTGGAAGTGTCTGTTCCCTTTTCCTTCACAGCGTTGTGGCTGCATACATTTCTTTGTGTTTCTGGTTATACGTAAGCATATCCCATATAAACCACTGTAAAGTAACAGTCTCCCAGATTAGATCTGTGGAATTTTACAGTAGAGGGCATTTTGCATGTATGTTAGGAATAGGGAGCCCAGAATTTGCAGAGCCTTTTCAGATATGTTTGTCAGGCCAGCAACCCTAGTGGAAGCTAGTATGTTTAAAAAAAAAGAAGAGTGGGGTTATAATTCGTCCAAATGAGCCCTGACTTTGCCGAGTCTTTTGGAATATATTTGATAGGCTCACAATTGTAGTGATAAACCAGTGTGTTTATGAAGGAAACAAAAAAAGATTAGGAGTTTATGTGGTTCAAAAGTCACTAAGGTTTGATTTAACTGCAACTCCTCTACAAGTTTTTTTTTGTTCTTGCCTTTTTTTAAAATGGCTCTTTTAAGAACAAGGTAGTGAGTCATGCTTTTGAAACTGCTTGTAAATAAAACTAATTTGCAATACTGTATCAGCTCTAGTGTCAATTCAGTAATGGAATCATAAGGTCATCCTGGTTTGAACATTGGAAGCTTTTTATTCTGCTGTTCTAATAATCACAGTAGATCTTTTTCCGTTATGCTTCTGACTAATCCTACAAATACATGTTGTTTTAAGGTTTTATTTTAATTTTTTTCTTGTGCTCTCGCTATATTCAGTTAGTCTCAGTGTTTGAAGACTTTCAGTTACTTCCTTTGATAGTCTTACACTGAAAAGTTAGTTACTGCAGATTGTGCTTTATTTTACTGTAGGTTCAAGATGCTGGACAGGAGATGGTGGCATCTTCTGGCACACCAGGATCAGGCAAATCAAAGGTAATCAGTCCTCACAAACCTAATTTATTTGGATAGCAGTCGTTGCAAGGGTTACTGCTTAGCATGCAAGCTGTGACTAATAGGAAGACAAAGATATTTTTAACATTTCTTCTAGACAGGAAAAATTAACTTATAAACATTAAGATAAAGTGTTTTGGAAACCATGAGGAAAAAACCCGTCTTTTTGGAACGTTCACTTCCTGTTAAATTTGATGAATTATTAATAGCATCCAGTTTTGGCAGCAGTGTGTTTCATAACGGACATGGACATCTTTGCATACGTTGGAAGTAAATTTAAACAATGACAATGTTAGGTCAGCATGCTATTTTCAAAATATTGTTCAAATTGTATTATTGAATTGTAATCCTTCCTAACTGAGTTTTTCTAACTGATGCTACCCAGTTGTGTGCTCCAGAATTGTTTCAGAAAAGAACAGATGAGGAGTAGTTTCTGTCACTGTACTTGAAATAACAGAACTGGATAACAGAACATTAGTAACTTGGACTGTTACTCTTCTTTGAAATGTTATTCTTCTTGCAGATGAATGGCATGAGTTTCTTGTCCTAAAATTCAGCTTCTTGGAAGTCAGATGCTAAAATGCCTTGTTTCTATTTCCCTCTGGGTTAGAGGAAAGTGATTTCTCTGATACATACTTTTTTTACAGCTGGACACATTGCCCAAAGAAGACCTCATCAAGTTTGCAAAAAAGCAAATGATGCTTATACAGAAAGTGAAGTCAAGATGTGCAGGTATCTTACTGGAAAGAGCAATTTCTGCCTTAATGCTTGGCACTACGTGAGCTTTTCAAATATCACTGTGTGTTTTTGATAGGTCGATTTAAATTCCAGGCAAAAATCCTAGATTTTATGTTTCTTCGATTTTGCTATTTATGGTGGGAGGATAAGGCCTGAAGTAATTTGATTAAGAAAGAGAAGAAAAGAAGTATTGCTTTTGTCAGGTATTAAATTAATTTTGGTCTGACAGTATGGTAGGATGGAACAGTGTAGCTTGTGTAAAAGTTGAAGTGGGATTTGTCATTGTCTGTTCCCTGTGTTGGTGCAGGTTGCTTTTCAGGAAGCAGATGGGAGGAGGAATGTCTGATATTTTTTTGCACAATTAGTACTGTTGTAGAGTACAATGGCTTCTTTAAGATAGTTTTCTACTTTATATTTGATCATTTGTTGCTTTAACAAGAAATTGTAAAATGTATCAAACAAAATTTTATGCTTAATGCCTAAAAGTATGTGTAAATCTGTGCTGTCATGTGCTGTCTTTCTCCATTCTGCTGTCCCTTTTCCTCCAGTGGCCCACTGCTTGGCCTGGTGTCACTTCCCCTTGTTTGGAATGACAGTTCTGCTGACTGCTGGTAGCTGCCCAGTGAAGCAATAAGGATATAGGGATGGGCTATACCCAGCTTTTCCTCAGTGTGGTTATTCATAAGCTCTTGTTCTTCTGCTTGCTGCCTATTTTTAGAGAACCAGTAGAAACTGAGTATCTTTCCTCTGATTTAAATTGACCATGAAATAGAAGGTAAGATGATCACCAAAAGCATTTCTATCTGTTGTCTCTCTATCCAAGCAAGGAAGTTTTGCTTCCTCAGGAAACCATGCTCGGTGTCAGGACTGGAGAAGTAGTGCTGAATATTTGTTCTCTTCCCGTTGGTCCTGTCTATCACTCAGTAACAAACAAAAATTGATGAAGTAAAAGGCATCTCTGATTTGAATAGAACTGTTGTCAGGCACAGGATTTACTAGAAATTTGTTACTGTGATGCAGCACCAATTCATACTGTGAAATTTCTTTTCATTTTAAGAACTGGAGAAAGAAGTTGAAGAACTCAGATCTAAAGCAGCTACTGCAGGAGCTGATGATATTATTCAGGTAGGAATATGTAATGGGTTTCTACTATATTACATAAAGCTAGCTGAAACGAATCCACAGAAATAATTTGGTAAATAGTATGTAGCTTGAAAACTGTTATTCAAATTGAATGGAATCAATCTGCAGGAATCCAAGACACTTCCTAAAACCTTTTTTCTTTCTTCTCCCCTCACGTCCTTACTCCACTTGCCAGCAAACACTATTGCTTCTGTGGGGAATAGTACAGAGTAGTATACTTTCCAGGCAGAACTTACCACAGCACATCAGTACTTGAAGGGGGCTTATAAGATGTGGACAAACGTTTCAGCAGGGCATGTTGCAATAGAACAAGGGGTAATGGTTTTTAAAGAAAAGAGGGTTGATTTATATTAGATATAGGGAAGATTTTTTTACACGGAGGGTGGTGAAACATTGGAAAAGGTTGCTCAGAGCAGTGGTAGATTCCCCACCCCTGGAAATATTCAAGATCAGGTTGAATGGGGCTCTGAACAACCTGATGGAGTTGAAGATGTCCCTGCTCACTGCAGGGGGGTTGGACTAGATGGCCTTTAAAGGTCCACACCCACCCAAACTATCTATGACTCTATGAATGTCCCCAGCAAGACTTTTCCTTGTGTGGCTGGTTAGACCAGCTTTTGTTTATTTTGGAGTGACCATTGCAGAAAGACTTCAGCCATTTAGAAAAGTTCTGAGATAGTCATTTGACGAGATTAGAAAACACATAATTAAAGTTGCATGTCACAAGAAATGCTTTTAGGATCTGTCTTTCTCAAGGTAAAGGGTCATAGCATAAGGAAGTGAAAATTGGTAGTGACAAGGAATTTCTCAAGTGGAGAATTGTCTTGAATAATTTGGATGGAGGTTTCTTTTCTACGGAAAAGGAACTTCACCACCCCCACCTGGTAATAAAAAATTAGCTGATCACAAGTACAATTTTTAAAAGAACCCAACATCATTGTTTTAGTCTACCTATTTCATATCAGTTGTATTTGGGCTGAAAGCAATTTCTAAAACCAGACTGATGTGTTTATTTGACAAAAAGGGTTGTAATCAATATGTGAATTCCTACATTTTGCAGAAATAATTGTTTCTATTGTTAAGAAACCCTTCTTCCAGTGATCTTTCTCCTTTAATATTAGGCTCTCACAGAAAGGCTGGATGTTGTGCTTCTGGAAAAAGCTGAAAGTCAGCAGCAGTGCATAGCTCTGAAAAAAGAAAACATTCAAATAAAGCAAGAAGCAGAGGTACTGAAATGAGCCACAGAACATTACTGAAATATTTCTGAATTATATTTATTTTCTAGGTTTGCTTGTTGTATATCCAATTTTAATCTTTTTCTTCACTTACCTGTGTGCTATCTCTTAAAAAAATCTAAAAAAATCTAAAGGCGTTATATATTAAAGCATATTTTCTCTGTACTCCCTAGATCATAGTAATAAATGTAAAATTCTTATATACACTGTCTAGATCCACAGCTGCAAGAAGAATTCAGTCTGTGCATTAAAAGCCTACATAGGCTTCATCCAATCAGCTCTGTCTTTCCATGGGAGCACAGGTTTACCTTCACAAGGTAAACCTTTAGATATTCATATGAGGTTTACCTTTAGATATTCATAAGAAGGAGCCTGTCAGCCTAGGCACCTATATTATATCAATAATCTCAATTAATAATAGAGTGAAGACTGAATTGCTTGCAATCCATGGACATTGTTATATTCCAGATACCTGAATTTGATGCACTAAAAGTAATCTGATCTTTAATACATTATCAGAATAGTTGCTAAAGCTGAAGTCTGTCATGACCATTTTGTGAAAATATACAGGAAACATGATTTAGGATTTAGTTTTCCTTTCTCATTTTGTAAATGTTCTTGTACTCTGTTCAGTGTCTTCTGAATTGAGTTGTCCTAATACAGTTAGATATTTAAAAACTGTAGCAGTTTTTAAAACTGAGGACTACTACATTTTCTAATTCATTGTTGTGAACAGTTCACTTGGAAATTTTGTGTGCTAAATTACTAGTATTTAATAATTTGCTTGTTTGTTTAGGCTGCAGTGGCTAAAACAGGAGAATTGCAGAAGCAACTGGAACAATCAAGTATTGACTCTCTGGAAGAAATAAAATCTCTGAAGAGTGAATTAGCAAATGCACAATGCAAGCACAATGAGGATTTAAAAAAGCTGAAGATGGAATTAGATGAACAAGTGAAGAAACAAATGGAGCTGGTGGAACAGGTTGAATGTTACAATGATAGTCAAAAAGAAGTTAAAAGATTACAAGATGATGTCCAAAGAATTAAATCTACTTATGAGGAGCAAATTTTGCATCTGAACAAGCAGTTGGAAACTGTGAATGAAGACAAAAACAAAGAAGTGACAAATCTGCAAGAAACTATTAAAAGCAACTCTCAGTGTTACCATAATGAGATAAAAAATCTGAATGAAGAGCTTAAAAAATTAAAAATTGCCCATCAGGAAGAGGTGTCAGAATTAATGCATCAGGTTGAAATATCATCTAAAGAAAATGAAGAAAAGCAAAATCAAATAAATCAGTTACAGCACAGTTTGGCAGAGAAAAATGCCAAGGGTGAAATGCGTGCTCAGATTGACCAGCGTGAATATGACTTGGAGCAGCTGAGAGAAGTCTTAAATAAAAATTTAGAAAACAAAATAGATGTTGCAGATACACAGGAAGAACCTTGTGTAGAAGCAAAAATGGAAGGAAAGGTTAGGTACCTGGAGCATAGTTTAGAAGAACTCCAGTCCCAACATAGTATATTAAAAGACGAGTTAACTTACATGAGCAATGTCAAGATAAAACTGGAAGATGAAATCCATCGTATGAAGGATGAGTACTTTCATGAGCGGGAAGACTTGGACTTTAAGATAAATGAATTGCAGCTTACTAAAGAAGATTACTGCTGTGTAATTGAAAAACTAAAATTGGAGCTTCAAGCAGCAGGACAGCACTATGAAACTGCTGCAAAAGAGCACAAATTAGAGATTCAGAGTCTGAAAGATCAGCACAAGAGAGAAATTTCTGAACTAAATGAAACTTTATTATCTGGTTCTGAAAAAGAACAGATGGTATTAGTTTCTGAAATACAGGAACTTAGAGAACAACTTGAAAAGCTAACTCAGGAGAAAGATGAAGCAGTGTCCAATTACAACAGCCTGAGAGAAACAATGGAAACTCTACAGGCTGAGCTAGGCGAATCTGCTGGAAAGATCAGCCAGGAGTTTGAATCAATGAAACAGCAGCAAGCTTCTGATGTCAGTCAACTGCAACAGAAACTCCGGGCTGCTTTCAATGAAAAGGATGTTCTTCTTGAAACTGTAAATCGCCTCCAGGAGGAAATAGAAAAATTGTCATCTAAGCAGTTAGAGATAGAAGAACTTAAATGTAAAATTGTTAGTCTTCAGGAGGACAATAACGCAATGACAAGCTCCATTGACCAAAAAGAGATTACTGTAAGAGAATTGGAAGAGAAGATCGTTGCTCTTACTGATCAAAACAGGGATATTTTAAATGATGTAAAATGCTTGTGTGAAGAGAGAGAAACCCTTCAGGAAATGTGCAAGCAAGAACAAGTTAAAATTCAGGAGCTTCAGCAGGAAGTAGATGTTGCTAACCAATACAATAATGACCTGAAGCAAAAGGTAGAGGAATTAACAGAGAAATTGAACAAAGCTTTAACTTCAAAGGGTGAAACTGCTCAAATGCTAGAGCAACTAGAAAAACAGATTGAATCTCTGGTGCGTGATAAAGAGCAGCTTTCATCTGAAGTGTACACTCTTCGTGACGAAAATAAAAAACTCATTCAGGAAAAAGGTGAATTAAGTGAAGAGCTGGGAAAGACTACATCTGAAAAAGATGGTTGTTTAGTATGGAAAGAGCAGTCTGAAAACTTAGAAAAGAAACTACAAGTGGTGACTGCAGAAAAAGACCATATATCAACATTACTTGAAAATGAACAAGTGCACACATCCTTTGTAAGAACTCAGCTGTACCACCTACTTGAGCAAGCGGGGTTCAGCATTTCAGATTCTAATGAAGAATATGATTCTCTTAACTTGTTAAAAATTGCAAATGAATGCTTGTCAAAAATTAAAGAAGAGCAGTCCCTTGCTCTACAAAAGGAGGAGGAAGTAATTCGTTTGCAGCGGGAAGTTGAGAGATTAGAGGAAGAAAATGCAGCTCAACATAGAGAACATAGATCCCTGATTCAGGACTTCGAAAAAGAAAAGGATCTCTTGAGAGAAGAACTGGAAGGAGTGTTGTCTGAAAAAGAAGCACTTCAACATGATATCCAGGAGCTGAGGAATGCCAGTGAAAAAACAAGGATTGAAAATCAAGATCTTTTAGCTAATACTGAAGAGATGAGTCAAAAACTTGCTCTTTATGAACGTCAAATACAAGAACAGCAAAAAGAATCTGAAAAACAAGATGACTTAAATTTCATTCTGGAACAAAAGGAAACTGAGCTTAGAAATGTGAAAGACGAACTGAGTTCTCTAAAGGTTATATTTTGTTATTGAAGTATAAAGACTAAACCTCTAAAGTCTTCAGAATTAAGGTTCAAAAAATACTTTCAATTCTCTCTTTTCTTTTTTTTTTTTCTTTCCCTTGGCCTGAAAGTGAGTTTCCCTTCTAGAAAGCACATATTTCTGAGTTTTCTAGCACCTCAGAATTCCCTTCTTTCCCCAAGGAAAAAAAAAAATGAAACAAAACCAGTCATAATGCTTTTTTGACAAAAGTTGTTTGTACTTGAATCTTTCTTCCTGTCAATATCCCTTGAAGAAATCTATTGACTAGATGGACTAACTGACCTCATAACCTTCCACCTCTAACTTTCTGTGGTTCCATCTCAAACAAAACTTCTGCTTGATCTGCATTAACTTCAGGTCTTGGGGATTGCCGATTATGTAAAGCTGACAGCTGCAGAAGGAGGGTGTCCCCTTTTTTGTCCTTGGGCAGGATGGAAAGCAGCTCTTAAAAGTTTGGAATGTTCTGCTTTCAGCATAACTGTACTTTCACCAAGCTGATAGGAAGTTGCTCATAAAGGCTTTCTTGGTAGTAAGAACGTAGACAGTTTTAGCTGTAGCTGAAACTTCTGGTAGCTTGTTAGGGAAAAGACAGGTACCACAAAGAATTTTTTTGTAATAATTCTTATGTCTTTGTTTATAATACAGAATTTAATGGAGACAATGGCTGAGAAAACTGATCAACAGACTTCAGTAGCAGAGCTTCAAGAAAAAATCGGTATCTTTTTCACTTTTTTCTTTTATATAAATGGTTTGGCTTCTTTGGGTTGTTACTTTTTCTTTGTTTGCATACTTGTCCTGTATTTCCACAAGTCGAGGAAGATGGGAAAGTAAATATTAATGCAGCTTCCTACAATATTCCTTCCATTGGGGATTTAAAATGTTGTTAGCAATTTTAAGTTGGGTATGATTTGATGCTTTTTAAGGCTTTTTCTTCCTCTGTACATCTGTCTATAAACAGTGTAGTGGATTTAATCTTTATTTTTTAAATGTGGGAATTTTATCAGTGAGAATCCCTGAGGCTACCAGAAGGAAAGGGAAGCAACACTGCCAAAACTACTGTTGCTTTATTGCAGTTATCCCAACACATTAGCAGGAGAATGCTTCTGAGTTGTTAAATTTATGTAGAATAGACAGGAATATGGCTCTTAACTGTGATGGAAGCTTCTGAAACAGGGAAGGATTGTCCAAGGAAAGATTGCCCCTAAGCCCTCTGTGTGTCTGGATGTTTTAGCTTCAAATTAAATGCTTAACTGAGTGAAATGCTTGAACATCTCCCCCTGCTTTATATTTTGTTTGGTTTTAAAGTCATGCTGATGTTTGTGTTCTAATTGAATCTTATTTCATTTCACTTCTTGGGAACAAATGGAAAGGTGTAATTTTTCATTTTCTTGTGTATTTATTTTAGAGATGCTCGAAAAAGAATCTGCTGAAAAAGGAGAAAAGCTAAATAAAATTAAAGTGGTTGCTGTGAAAGCAAAGAAAGAATTAGATGCCAGCCGAAAAGAGGTACCCTGGCTACTTCCTAATATGAAGAAGGTTCTGCATGGGGGGCTTTGTTTTAATGACACACGCTTCTTTTTAATAAGGTGCAGACTCTGAAGGAAGAGTTGGAGTTTGTTCGATCAGAAAAAGATCAGTTGTCTGCTTCAATGAAAGATGTAATTCAAGGAGCTGAAAGCTATAAGGTAAGAATAGTGCTGCATTCACAAAAGACAGTGAACTGACAGAAAATACTTTGGGTTTGAAGCCTACCCTGGATATACATTGCTTTTTACTTGCACAGCTATAATTGGCAAAAGAAATTGTGTCAGTGCAGTTGAATACCAGAATTAAGAAATGTAAGGTTCTCTTAAGGGAGCCGTGAAGCTGCTGTCAGAAGAAAATGAGGCATTTCCTTTCTACTGGAATGGTGTTATTAAACCTTTTTAATCTAGCATTGTACTTACCAAATAACGTGTTGCTAGGCAGAACATAAATCCCTGTGAATTCTGCAAAGTACATAAAATTGAAGATCAGTTTGAAAATCCTTGAATGATGAAGACAAACTTGTAATTCCCTGGGAGCAAGTCTTTTTGGAGCTCATCTCTGGGCATATGAAGCAGAAGCAGGTGACGAGTCAGCATTGCTTCCCCAAGAGAAAGCTGTTCCCTGTAAGACTTACAAGGAGAAGCTGGGGGAGCTCGGGTTGTGTAGTCTGGAGAAAAGCAGGCTTGGGGGAGGCTTTATTACTCTCTATAACCATCTGAAAGGAGGGTATAGTCAGGTGGGAGTCAGTCTTTTCTGTTAAGCAACAAGATAGGACAGAGGGAAATGGCCTTAAGTTCTACCAGAGGAGGTTTAGACTGGATATTAGGAACAATTACTTTATGAGAAGGGTGCTCATGCATTCGAACAGGGAACCAGTGGAGTCACCATCCCTGGTGGTATTTAAAGTATAACAAGTAAACACAGCAAGCATTTTATATACAAGTATATAAGGTAAACACGGCACTTAAGGACATGTGTTAGTGGTGGATTTGGCAGTACTGGGTTTACAGTTGGATTCAATGATCTTAAAGGTCATTTCCCATCTAAATGATTCTGGGACACCATTGGGAGTATTGCATCCAGTCTTGTCCCTCCTTCTCCCCCCCAAATACAAGGAAGACATTGATAACTTCAAGTGATTTCAGTGGAGGGGTGGCCAGGTTGGTCAAGGGACTGGAATAAGTGATGAGAAGTTGCTCAGCCTGAAGAAAACTTCAAAGGAACCTAATAGGAGCCTTCCAATACCTAAAAAGACATTATGAAGGGAAGAGTGAGGTTATTAATGGTGGTGCAAGGTAAGACAATAGTCCTCAATTGAAAGGAGAGATTCCAACTGGATACATGGATAAACATTTTTATGCTATGAGAATGGTTGAGCTTTGGAATAGGTTGCCTAGTGGAGTAGCCATCTCCACTCTTGGAGGCAGGTCCTTGGAAAGATCTGATTGGACAAAGCTCTGAGCAGCCTGGTCTCATCTCACTGCTGACCTTACTTTAAGCAGGAGAGTGACACCTGCTAAACTGTCTTCCAAGCTCAAATATTGTAGAATTTAATGAACTGAAAGGAGTTTCTCCCAGAGCCTGTAATGGAATGATAGCTTTAATTTCATTCTGATATTTCTGATGTTGCAGTAAGTCAACTCATATACTGAAATACTAGGTAAGCACACCTCAGAGGTGTAGAATGTGCTTATGCAATAAATATTGTAAAAAATTATGCCTTTGCATTTGTATGTGTTAAGAATCTTTTGATGGAATACGACAAGCAAGGAGAACAGCTGGATTCTGAAAAAGGCAGAGCAAATAATCTTGAACGTCAGATAGATGACCTCACAAGACAGCTACAGGTGTCATCCGAGCAGGTCAGTTCTGTATGTGGGTCTGATCTATTGATAAGTACCATAAAAATTAATTCTGTCTATTGGGTGCAAGTTTTAGTGGTGTGATTGTTACTATAGTTTCATAAGCTAAGTGTGTTTTGAATAGTGACTTGAAATTCAGAGTGGTTTGTTCCTTTTCAATATCTGGTATCTTACCTGGGCCGTGACAAAGATGAGTATATCTAAAATGTCTGGCTTTGTCAATAGAAGGAGTTTCGTTTATCCCAGGTCAAATCACAGAAAAGAGCTGATCATCTCTGGCTTGATTTTGTACCTACAGCTCTGCTGCAAGTATCAAACTTGCACTGTTTCTCTGACTGCACACCTACACTTCTCATGAAGTGCAGTAACCTCTAACTGAGACATTTTTTCTTCTATTTCTTCAACAAAATGTGGGTTTGGGGTTTTTTAATTTTTGTTTAATCAACAGAGTGTTTAAGTACACTAAATGAATTATGGATTTTGCATTTTTCACGAGGATGAGACTTTAAGATGCATTGTAGAGTACTATAGTAGCATTCAGAGGAGTCTAAGATCTAATTAAGGAGCTGGGGGACACGTTTTTGCAAAGCTAGCTGCAATGGGTTTCGTGTTTAGGATTTAAACTCCCAGGCCCTACACACCGAAGATCCACCTAGGCCACTGTTTCCTTATAAACACAAGCCAGTAGTGAATAGCGTAGGAAGAAATAAGGAATAATACTGTATATTCTGCTGATTATGCAGGCATTGCATTTTTCAAGTTTGTAATAAAGAATTTGTAAATAGAACACTGTTTGGGTAGTTGACATCTTTCACTTATACTTCATTCTTAATACGCAAAATAAAGACTAAGATATATCATTGGAAATGTCAAAATTTAATCTGTTAAAATCATTGCCAAAGTATGCCAGATGCAGTAGAGTTCTTACTATGTACTGATGGAAGACTTGGTCGTTCAGTCAAAGCTTGCAGTTCAGCCTTTTTTTGGAGTTAATAGTATGATTATTTGTTTATAAATGCAGCAGCTGTATTTGAAGTGTGGCAATAAGTATTGGAATACTGTATTGTTGCAAGGGGAAGGTGATAATACAGAAAGCATAAATTTTGGGGGTTTTTTTTTCAGATTTCTTTTGGTTCTTGCCATTTTACAGAAAGCTGAGCAAATTACCTGAACAAAACAACCAAAATGTGCTAATGGCTTTAATTTCGCCTGTTTATTCATCTGGTTTAAAAGAATTAAGCGGGACAAGACTCATCTGTAGGAGTGTTGTTGGAAGGGATTTGGATAGAAATCAGTGTTGGGTATCTTTTTTAAAATACAGAAAATATTTTATTTGTTAACATTGCACATAAATTCAACTTATGTTTTTATCATTCCACTGTGCTAATTTCAGCATGATCAGTTACACTCTGCTAATGAGGACCTCCTGGCTCGTGTTGAAACACTGCAAAATAATGCTAAGCTGCTGGAAACTCAGATACTGGAGATACAAAGAGCCAAGGCAAAGGTTGACAAAGAACTAGAAGCTGAAAAGCTTCTGAAAGAACAGAAAACAAAGGTAGTACTTTGTAGAGATGGTGAATGGGCTGAAGCATTACTTTTGCTGGATGTGATTTCTGTTAGACCTTTGTAAACTGTGTTTTTATAGATCAGGTTCCATACTTTCTCTCTATGTTACTTTCTCTCCAAGTTACTTGACTGTCTTTTTTGAAACCTTAGTCTGTTCATTGAAAGAATTTTGTAAAGCTGTCAATTCAAGTAGGTTGGGGGTAGTTACGCAGTGTGAAAACCACTTCATAGTATTGTTGGTTTTTCTCTGGTTCACAGTGATTTCCTAAAAAAGGAATCAACTATCTTCGTACAGCCCAAGTCTGTGTGTGTGTATGTGTGCGTGTGTGTGTCTAAGTATAAAAAGATGCTGACATCTGTTTTGAAATTGGACTGCTTAATTGACAACTACTTAAATTTCAGGAACATAGTGGTGCTCTCCGAGAAATGGAGGAGCTTCAGATGCAACTTCAGAAGGAAAAGAAACATCTGCAGAAAACTATGCAAGAACTAGAGCTGGCCAGAAAGGTAGAATTGCTGTCCATGTTAGTGCTTAATGGACTACCAAAGATTTTGGCCCATCTGGCTGTGTTGAATGCCTCCCTTTCTGTTCTGAGGGATTTTAAAGCCAGAGGTTTGCAAAAGGGAAAATGTGGGGGCTTTTACCCCTGGTTGTGTGCTTGGAGAGCTGAAATGTACTTTAGGGGTTGGTTTTGTTTTTATTTTTTGTTTCTTTGTTTAGCTTGGGTTATGTGGCCTTTCATGAGTAGAAATAGGAATAGAATTCAAATGGAGTACGTGTATAGTGTACTGTTAAGAAATTGCCTTGGTTTTAAGGACTGAAGATGACAGAAACTAATACATACAAAACACCTACTGATAAAACCACCGACAGGTTTTCCAAAGCTTTTGATTCTTGTTTGAAAACAGATTATTTACTGAGGCCATGGAAACCCAGTGGATGGGTGGTGTTTGTGGATATGGACAGAGACAAAGTTTTTGTCTGATGGGCAATAGAGTTTTTTACAGGGTTGAAAAGTCCTAGCAGCCAAGGCAAACTGTAAGCTCTAACTTCATTTTGTGTACCTTGCAGGATGCTCAGAAGAGTACACTGATGGATATGGAAATAGCTGATTATGAGAGGCTAGTAAAAGAACTTAATCAGAGGATTACTGATAAAGACAGCAGAATAGAAGATCTTGAGCAAGAAACAGGGATTCAGAAACAGAAACAAGAGACCCTACAGGAAGAAATAAGTGAGTAAACTGTAAACAGCAAGAGTCACTATGGTATAGTTAGCAGTGGTAAAAAATACAATTCAGAAGCAACTTCTCAAGTCAGCAGGTGAGAGTAGGCTTTGCAGGGAATACTAAACAGTTGCATTAGGAAAGCAATTTTGTCATAGAGGAACCTTTACTAGGCTATCAATCACTTAATCCAGTATTCAGCATTTAAAAGCCAATTTGCCTGCCTGACATACTGTATTTCTTGCCTGATTAAGTTATTCATAGTTCTAAATATTGGTGGCTGAGAAGGGTTTCATTCTGATATACCACACTCATAAAACTTTAGTGATTACCATGTGGTTAAAAATTCCATTTTTCCTATCCTCAAGTGTAAAACCATTTCACTTATTTTAAGATCTTTGTGATAACTTAGAAAAAGGATACTAAAGTTACTGTAAGCTACTTGTTTGCAGCTTTTAAGGAATTTGTTAGAATTTGTTTAAATATTTTCCAGCATTTTTAAGGAGATATAAGAGGGAAAGTTTCCTTTGCATATAATTGTTGTTTTCTGCATTAGAGTCACTTCAGTCCACTATGCAACAGGATGAGGAAAGAAATGCCAAGATAAAACAACTCCTGGTGAAAACAAAAAAAGAACTGGCTGATTCAAAACAAGCTGTAAGTCCATATGCTAATGTCAGTGTACTCTATTTTTAAACTAAATTTAAAAAAAACATTTGGTAGCTGAATTTTTAGATTACTGAGGTTTGGGGATTTTTTAATATCCAGGTAATTTTATCTTGCAGGAAAATGACCATCTAATGTTGCAGGCATCATTGAAAGGGGAACTGGAAGCAAGTCAACAGCAAGTGGAAGCCTATAAGGCAAGAAACTTCACTTTTTTGTTAGTACGGGTTTTCTCATGTAAGTAGTAAGGGTGTGATTTGCACTGGGCACATGGAATATGGGCTGAAGAATAAAGAGCTGCTGTTTTTACTTCCAGGTTACTGGTTCTTTTTTTTAAATGAGTTTTGTCTCTTTGCTGCTTTCCCCAGATATCTTTCTCCTGTGATTTTCTCTAAGCGGATTTACCCTGTCTTTTTCCTCTTTCCTTTTCCACCAAAGGAGAGGACTGTGGAGTTTGAAGCTTGTAACTGGAATATATTTTTAAATGATTTTTTTAAAAGGGAAGTTGCTCAGTTTAAAAACAGAAGAGCACAACATTGTTAGCAAAAATCTTAAGTGTTGTCCATCTGTATACAGAATAGGAATGGAATGGAAATGGAATGGAATGGAATGGAATGGAATGGAATGGAATGGAATGGAATGGAATGGAATGGAATGGAAGAAACAGGGGAGGGAGAGGGGCTGGCTTTCTTAAATGCTGCCACACCAGCATTGTAATTTTATCTTCAATTCTGTCTTTAAACAACATCACTTTTTAAAAATTAATGGTAACCCATGTCTATTTTTTTCTAATCTATTTTTATTGGATTTTAATTTTGTATTTACCAGTTCTGTGCAGGAATTATTGTCGTAGAGTCCTAGGTTCTCAGTGGCACGTTGCCTTGGAGAAGGAAGAAAAGTTTTTGTTATAGTGAAGTTTTCAACTGACTTTTTCAGATTCAAGTGGCAGTACTGACATCAGAAAAGCATAAAGTTCAGGAACAACTGCGAACATCTTCGGAGCAGCACCAGCGTACGATGAGTGCTTGCCAGCAAAAAATTGCAGCCCTGCAAGAAGAGTGCAGAGCAGCCCAGGTATTCCAGTGGAAGAAGTAATCTTAGAGACTTAAGAAGGGAGATTTACTGCACTCTCTGCTTCTTCAAAAATGTTTTGCAGAATTTTCACTGTTTTATTTTTGCCTGCCAAGAACTAAGAATTACCCCAGTAACTGAGTGGTGGTGTAAAGGACAAGCCAGACTGTCCTGGTTGATGCGTATCACTTGGGATGAAACATCTGGGCTTGCATACTTCTATTTCCAGTAGGGAAAAACTTGTGGTAGTGGGGAGCCAGGGTTTATTTAAGATGATCAGGGAAAAGAAGTCTTTAAAGAAAAGAGCACAAAAAAAAAAAGGAATATAACTTGCTTCTATAAAACCGATTAACATATATACCACTTTAAAGAAAAAAAGCTGTGAAAAATATATTTGCAAGCACCTTCTAATATGCTGAAATATGAACAGCTTCTTAATTGGCAGCTGAACTACATGCAAAACTGACACGATTGCTGGGATTTTTTTGCTCACATAACACTGTTTGATGGTCCTGGAATGCAGTGTTTGCGCTGGAGACAAACAGATTCAGAATATAGTAGGACTGTTATGTTCAAACCACCTTTATGGATATTACTGCACTACTCTATGGCCACTGCTGTATGGTGGGTGTGCATCCTGCAAGTAAAAGCTGAATGCAGCCTCTCAAAAAAACTTCTAATTTTAAAAAGGTAAACTGAAGTGGACAAACTTTGTGGTTGCTGCTACAGGAGGTTTGCCTTAGTTATGCTGGTACACGTGGGTCGTGGTTTTATAAATGTACTCTTCATATCTGGGTGCTTACAGTACCTGTCTGTGGTGGCTTGCTCTGTGATGCTGTGAAATCAGCAAGATCTTCCGTATTGGCATGGCTTGAACCTCTTGGAAGATTAGCTTTCCTATTTAGATGCCCTACATATGGAAAATAGATATTATTACAAGGTTATTAGCAAAGGAAAATTCCCTCTCAAGGAAATGTGGACACCAAAGCTGGTAGTAGAAAACGGAAGTCATGCTGACATTTAAGGCTGTGTACCTGAGGACTTAGGAATATTCACACAGTTTGACAGGAAGAAAAGCAAAGGATTAATTTAAAGAAAATGGCTACAAATGTACAGACTCTGAAAATCTGGAGCAGTGGCTAATCAGAGTCAGTTCTGTAGAATTTCACTCACCTGTTCAGCTGAAGAGAAACTTTCCAGAATCCTCCTCTTGGAGATGAGAGCATTTTAGTTATTTGTACATGAGAGTGACTAATGAATCCATGAGCTTTTCCTAAGATCCAAGAAAGAAAACTTGTGTCAGTGGGTTTTTTTAGGGGAATATGCAACATGAGTACTGGATAATCTTTGCTGTATAGTGTACAGTCAAGGATGAAGCTGCTATGATGTGAAGCAATTTTCTGTTTGTCCACAGAAACTCAGGCAACAGCTGAATTTAGAAGAAAAGACAGACCAAACACCTTAACAGTCAACTAGAATATTGTATCTTGTGTTGTGTAATACCATTGCAAGACTGACAACTCCTCAGAATTATGCATAACTTTATGGCACATTAGAATTTTTGTCACCTTTGTAGTATTGGAGAGAAACAGAATTATACCTCTTTTTGTATTTTCTGTCACCTTTGCCTTCATTTAAAGCTGTTGATAGAACCCTGGGCTTGTGAATCTCTCCGTTGAATGTAGTTTTTGAATTTTCAAGTATTCTCTCTTTTCTTTAATACTGTTGTGTTGAAAATCAGTGTCTTAAGTTTCACATTGTATGATACTCGGTTAAAATCTAAAGAAACATTTTCTGTTATGGTGGTCACTGTTTTAGTTATTTATTTAAAAGAGGGAAATGCAGCAGGTGGTTTTAATTTTTTCGGTGTAAGATGCATTTCTTTATAGAGAAATAAGGGAGCAATAGTCAATAGTATAACTTACAGGTTTGTTTTCTGTATGACAGGCTGAACAAGCATCTGTTACATCTGAATTTGAGAGCTACAAAGTCCGTGTTCATAACGTTCTAAAACAGCAAAAGAATAAATCTGCTGCTCGGACAGAATCTGAAGGAGCCAAACAGGAAAGGTAAAACTAACATTTTTACTTGATATGTGATCTGACTGTGGCACTGCCTAGCTGAACAGAAGAAATATTATCGATTTCTACTGTCGTGGTGCTATATTACTTTCTAATAGCTGGATTTGTCTTGTTAACCATTATTTTTGTGTAGATTACCTATTATTACGGTCAGAAGGAGAAGTAAGGACTTAGGAAGTTTTTTATGACTCTCATGAGCGGAAATGAGCCAGCACACATTCTGTGTAGAGTTGACATGTTGTTTTCTCTGACGTGAAGTAGCCAAGTGCCATTTGCAACTAAGAAGAAAAGAGCAGATTGGTTCAGTTCAGCTGGGCTCGCTTTGAACTTTTTCAGGAATGAGTGGTTTAGTGTAGGTAAAGCTTTGGATGCCGATTCTGTCATCAGTTCCAGCAGATTGATGAAATCCTGTATGTTGTATCATATGAGGAAAGAGATGGAAGAAAAAATTTACACTTCCAATAGTTCCCTGAAAATCCTTTAAGTATAGTCATAAGCCAGGTGAATTCAGACTTGCTTCAGAAAATATCTCAACTCACTGCAAAAGTCAGCCATTTTCTGCAAGTTATTTTTATTAGTCATTGATGGCTGCCCTGGGTGACAGACTGGGCGTTTATTTGTGGAATGTCAACTGATTTCTGACACAGACCTTCAGCTGGTACCGGCAATTGCAGCCAAAAATCCAGCAGAGGGCGACTTGTGCCTTGTTAGAGGAGTTGAGTTTAGGGCTGGTTTGGGGTTTTTGAAACATTCTTGCTTTTGAAGCAACCAAACTGCAAGAGTTGCATTTCTTTGTCTCTCCTTTTTGCAGAATTTTAAGAAGTTCTGGTATTGTTTCTTTATTTTGTGAGAGAGAACCATCTTGGAAACAAATTGGACAAGCAATAAACAGATGACAAATGGTTCCCAACGAAATTATTTACAAATATCAACTCTAAGGATTAGTGAGATATACACTTCATGAGATAATGGAGGTGTCTGCATATATAAATACAGAAATCAGTAAAAAAAGAATGCGTGTGACTTAAGATTTTTTCTTCCTGGTTGATCTGATTTTGATTTGTTTCTGACCAACTGCGTTTATCTGTTATGGACTCGATGTTGCTTTCTAGTAGTTTGCTTAAAATTTACTTCAACCATTTGTCCCCTGTATTTGGTCTCATTGAACTGATGTGCATTTACTAAACAAACAAAAAAAAGCCTCACCACTTTTAAGAAGAATTTTTTTCTCCCATCTGAGTCCCATATATTATTTTGCTCTCTCTTGTTCCTCCTTGAAGTAGAAAGTGCTATCAGTCATGCTTCCTACCCTAATAGTTTCATTCCCGGCAATTCAGATGGGATGTGGTAAACCTATTTGTGTCTATATTGAAACAGGATCTGATTGTTTCTGCTGTAGCCACATTCTAAGATTATTTTGGTCTTAGTGCTGTGTTGATTTAATTAATAAATACGCAGTTTGGATCAGCCATCCAAAATGCTGTGGATATCGTGTAGGTTCTGAAATAATGTAAATATTTTAAATGCATGTTGTGTATTCCTTTTTGTTCCACTTGCAGGGAGCAATTGGAAATGGTGATAGATCAACTTAAAGTTAAGCTGCAAGATGCTCAGCAGAATTCACAGATGAATGCATCTGAACTCCAAGCATTGCAGTCTGAACATGACACGCTGCTGGAAAGACACAATAAGATGCTGCAAGAGACTGTTGCAAAAGAAGCAGAACTCCGTGAAAAGTATGGTCTGCTGATGAATAGATACGGATATTTTATTTTGTTTGAACTTCAAGATGTTGGCATCTAGAAGGCTATAACTGTACTTCACTAAGAAAGGGTGTGCTGTTGAGAAAGTTAAAGGAGTTTTCAAAAGGATTGTTTGCTATTTTTCATGAGCCATCATATGTTTCAACAATGACAGTGAAATAGTAGCTGATCAGGGAATTTGAGATTTCTGCAAGCTTTCTACCTCTTAACTATCAGATCTAAAAATTAACATTTTTAAAGCACATTGACTATTTTTAAGTCTAATGCCCAGCACTACATTTGTGTTGTACCGCTCTACTAAATTTTATGGATGTTTCCTATTAAAAAAAAAAGATAGTTATATGCAAAGCAAACAAGTTCATTGACAAAATACCCAGTTCTTGTCCACCAAGTGCCTTTCTTACAGAAAGTACTGTATTTTAAGTTTGTGCTTGCCACAGTCTTAATTTGCTGTTTCTTTCAAAATGAAAGGAATCTGTTTAATCTGTGTCACTTCTTGTAAAATCACGTTAGTACCTTTTACTTGAGCTCCTCAAAAAGAGTCTATCCTTGTCTTTTCTTCTCCATTTAGGGTACAAAGAATTTCGCATGAAGCATTAATTAGAAATTACAGATTACTATTAGGAACTGTTGACTTCTTGTCACTGTCTCGGTACAGTTTTATCTGTTCCTGATAGCTACATAATGATTCACTGTAATCAACCAAATTATGTCCTGCATTTTTTTTGAAACAACCGATTTCAGATTAGGTTGCCTTTATACCTAGACACTGGTCTTTTCTACTCTGGCTCTGTTTAAGTCGGTATGCTTATAAGGGCGAGTCCTGGGTTTAGTCTTTCCATAATGCATTTGTTTAATTGCTTGTGACTTTATTTATTTATTATTATAGATCATATCTATATTATATATATTATTGTTTATTTAATGTATTTAATTGCTTGTGACAATTTTGGCATGCTTCTGGAGTACCTCCACACCAAGTACAATTGATGAGTTACTGACATTTTTCTTGCTAACAGCTATACTGTTGTGCACTGAAAGTTGAGATTTAAAAAAATTAAACTTACCTTCTTAGAAACCTGTGTTTTTAAAAGTCCCAAGTAAGTGTTTGGTAAATAAATGTTATAGGAAGTGGAGTATAAGTGACACGCTCTGTATAACACTATAAACAGTCATGATGCAGTTTTAGAATTTAAAAATATTTAGACCACAATGTCTCTAAGTCTTTCATTATTTCCCAAAGATGTCTGAATTTTTTGTTCTGAAGTAGAAGTTGAGAGTTTATATAGCACAGTATGATAGGCAATAAGTGTGACTTTTTTAGTCTCAGATTTCCCTGTAAAAAGAGGACTTTAAATGAAAAAAAGTTGCGCACACAGTCATTCTAAGATAATCATACACATTAAAATTGAAAACTGCCACAAACTGTAAAAATTTTGAAATGTAAAAGTTACAGTGTTTTGCTGCTTGTGTCTTACTGTTTGTGCATGCACTGTTTTCAGACTCTGCACAATACAGTCTGAGAACATGGTCATCAAAACAGAGCACGCCCAGGCATTGAGTCAGCTGACGGCCCAGAACGAAGCTCTCCGGAACAATTTCAGAGATCAGGTCAGGAACCTGCAAGAAGAGCACAGGAAGACAGTGGAGACACTTCAGCAGCAACTCTCCAGAGTAGAAGCTCAGCTCTTCCAACTCAAGAGTGAACCAAGCACTAGAGGTAACTTCCAGGCAGAATACCAGGTTTTCATGGATTAGTTACAGATTTGTGTACCTCAGTCTGAAGCTAAAACATGCTTACAGTGTTTGATTCTGTAAAATCACCAGAAACTTTTTCTGGAAAATCTGCAGCATGCTGTATCAGTCCACAGATACCAAGTCAGGAATGTGTCTTCGTTATTATTTATTGTCACTTCAGAATCCTAAGGTCCTCGAATACATCCAGAGGAGGGCAACAAAGGTGGTGGAAGGGCTGGAAGGACTGTCCTATGAGGAGCAGCTGAGGACTCTGGGTTGGTCTAGTTTGGAGAAAAGCAGGCTGAGGGCAACCTCATCACTGTCCTACAGATTCTTGAGGAGAGGAAGTGAAGAGGGAAGTGCTGAGCTCTTCTCCCTGGTATTCAGTGATAGGACATGTGGGAATGGTT
Source organism: Melanocharis versteri (assembly GCA_013397845.1). NCBI lineage: Eukaryota > Metazoa > Chordata > Aves > Passeriformes > Melanocharitidae > Melanocharis > Melanocharis versteri. The sequence continues at coordinate 916,162 of VZTG01003068.1, forward strand.
CAGAGCTGCCATGGGGAGGTTCAGACTGGACATTAGGAAGCATTTTCTTACTGAGAGGGTGGTCATACCCTGGAGCAGGCTTCCCATCAAAGTGATTGATGCCCCAAACCTGTCAGTGCTTTAAGAGGCATTTTGACAATGGCCTTGATAATGTTTTAACTTTTGATCAGCCTTGAAGTGGTCAGGCAGTTGGACTAGATACTTGTTGTAGGTCACTTCCAACTAGAAATATTCTGTTCTAGAATCTGCATCACTGATATCTATTCTGCTTTATCTACATTGTCAGACAGATGGAGGGAAATTACTTTGTAAATATTTGGTGTTCTTCCTATAAGGTCGTCTCAGGTTTTGTAGCATGCTGTACATCTGCCTCAAGTATAGGTGTAAAGCTAGAGAAAAGTGTATTGAAAGCTGTTTTAAGACCATTTGTTATTTGTATACATGCTATTTATTAGTATACTTGCTATTTGATCCAGTATTTCCAATTTAAGATTTTACTGTCTTCAAGTTCAAGTGCTATTTTCGTATCTATGAAGTTACTAATCAGGATGTAGTTGGACATTTGCCAAGCAGCAGTAACAGTTTAAGAAGTTACTCTGTTATTACTGAAGCAGAAGGGTCATGCACACAGTAATAAAACAGAAGAATTTACACCTCCCACAGGACTGGTTGAAATAAAAGCAAATTCTGCTATGCATTAAAAGTATTTGTTACTCTTACCGTAGCTAGAACACATCTTCAGGGAGATGTGCATGAAGATTTCATAGTCACTGAAGTAAAAATTGCCAGTCAAGTTTGGGTTTAGAACCAGACTTTGATTGGAATGGCCATTTGGAGGTGAAAGGTTGCATTTTGCTATTATAAATGTTACGTGTGTATCTGGCTTTCTCTTTTTGCTTCACCTTCCCCTGAAGTTTGAAGACTATTGTATATACCACTCTCAATCCAAGACAGTCACACCTGGGAAATAGCCCTCCCAATTTCATTCTGGTATGAACACCAGTAAGTATCTTTCAGGTCCAGCTGTTTCAAATCCGGCAACGAAGAACTTGAGAGAACGGCGGAACGCTGACCTTCCTGTCCTCGATGTGCACACTGTCGCTAGGGAAGAGGGAGAAGGAATGGAGACAACAGACACAGAGTCTGTCTCCTCAGCCAGCACCTATGTTCAGTCCTTGGAGCAACTTCTGAATTCATCAGAAGCAAAGCCTGGTAGGTAGAACGTGACTTTCAGAAATGCTCGCCTACATAGGTTGCAGAAGTTTGTGCCCGCGAAATACTTCAGAGCATTGTGTTTTCATGCTCTTAGGTGCAACACACAAGTCTAGTCAAGTGCCATGGAGTTTACACTGTCCTGAACTTTTGTAGGAGTTTTGTTATTGAGTAAGGACTAACAGTAGAACATTCTTACAGGTTTTAGTGATTTAAAGATGTCATATTTCTGAGCTTTTAAAGGGAAGAGACTGGATGAGCAAGTCAGTGAATAGTCACAGAAATTTTTGTATTCTGGATGAGTCTCTACTGGGGACAATTAAGTGCTGATTTAACCCTGTTAATGAAAGGATAAAATTTCAGTTCATCTTAATGAGGCTTATTAGAACAGTACTTTATTCATAGGGTTTTTTCTAGGAAAGTGAAATCCAGCATGAAAAAGAATGTTTTAGGAGTCCCCCAAAAACCAGAAAAATATATGGTAGCATATAATCATGTTTTAAAAGTCTATGGAACACTTCATGGGTAACTATTGAAAATCTCCATTTATGGATAGGAAACAAGGAATAAGTTAAAACCAGGTATCTTGAGGTACTCTAGAACTCTTTTGCCAGCCCCCTTCTAATATATAAATGAAAATAGATCAGAAACTAAGCATGCAGCAGCAGCATTGATGTCTGTTAAGTCTGCACTCTGACTTTGCATGAATCCTGTTCATAAGAACCTACATTAATCAAGTCCTGATGTTAAGTTAGTATAAAGTAGATGAAAGTGCTTTTTCCTTTTCTTAGTTTTCTTTTCGAATTAATTGCAGAACCATCTCAGTGGCAAGCAGATCTCACCAAGGATGAACTGATTCAGAAACTAAACACAACAACTAAGAGTGCTGATCACTTGAATGAATTACTTCGTGAATCAGAAGCAACCAATGCAATCCTAATGGAACAAATAAAGGTTAGCAGACACACAAGAGATGTGAGGACAGCTCTAATTTCCACAGTCTGTTTCTTAGACCAAAAGTCTTTCAGAAAATACCAGTCTATAAAATTTTGGTGATGTAAAACTTAATTTGGGAGGGGCTTCTATTGCACAGGTCCAGTTAGTGTTTCCAGAGTCTGCTTCAGGTTTTGGGGTTTTTTTCACCCCAATTTCTAGTTGGGTAGGCATGAGGGGGAAGGGGAAAAGAGTGTGGAGTAAAAGCTTCTACAAAAATACCTCAGGAGTTTGGAAGTTTAATGTTTAGTTAAGGGTCTATACTATTTTCACTGAGATAAAAGTAGTAAATCCCAAGGGAAGCATTGTCTGGTTTCTCTTTCTGTAACCTGTTTTAGCTATCTTAAGTTAAAAGAAGACACAACAACTAATGTATGAGTGAGCTTTCTGAAGACATTTCTAAATGTACTAAACTTTCTTTTCTAAAACGCTTTCAAATTAATATCATTGGATTTCTGAATTAACTGTTCCACTGTTAAAATATCTGTGATAAAAAAGTAGTATCTCTACACTGCACAAATTTTATCAAAAGAGGTTATTTTCAGTCAATAAGTTATTTCTTACAACATTATCACTTATCTAATTTTCACTGGATTTTTGTCCTGAATATGTTGCTATGCACGCATTATTCTTTTTGAAGAAAGCTGGGCAATTCATTTTTTAGCTCTTCAAAAGACCTTTGTTCAATTACTCATTAAATGAAGCAAACAGCATTACATATTTTTTCCCTCACCTGCAGCTTCTTAAGAATGAAGTAAGAAGATTGGAAAGAAATCAAGAGAGAGAAAAGTCTGTGGCTAATCTAGAATACTTGAAGAATGTTCTATTGCAGTTCATATTTCTGAAATCAGGAAGTGAGAAAGAACAGCTGCTCCCAGTAATAGACACCATGTTGCAGCTCAGCCCTGAAGAGAAGGGGAAGCTGGTTGCAATTGCCCAAGGTAGGTGGTGTTCAAAATATTGTCACAAAAAAAAGGAAAAGTGGAAAAGGAAAAGGATAGTTCTGTGCTGTCTGTTGTGTAGACCTTTGAGAAAAAACAAAACTTAGCAACATAATGCCAGTGAGCTAGTCATAAAATTACTTTGCTTTGTTGGGAAGTTACTATTCAATTTTCAGTAAACAGAACAAATACCATAAAATTAATGTAAAACATAATTTCTTCTGAAACATTCCCATTTTAGGAAGACTGTGGTAAGCTATAAAATTTTGATTTTGTTCATGTTTTAAATAGGGTTAAAAAATGTTTGTCAAAATAGAGGTTAATATAATTGAATTTCTTTCTTTGCAGATGTTCTAAACAGATAACTTAAGTGATCCTCTCAAGGCAGTACTGCATATCTAATATTAGTTTCAATATAGTAACTTTAAAAATATCTTAAAGAAAATAAGCTCTTTGTTGAAGAAATAAAGGAAGTAGGGAAGAAAATTAAAAGGGTTAGGCATTTGCAAGAAATTAACACAGGATTTATGTCTACATAATGTTCTACTTCAAACACTCTGAGCATTTGTTCCCTTAAACTGCTTTTTAAGATATTGTTTGTCATTTTTCAATAACAGTAATTGTAGCTTCTTGTACTTCATTAGCGACTGACTTATACTTTATATTAGAATTAATATAAACAGTAAGCAACACATGTACGTATAAGAACTTAAAGCTTGTGAACAAAATCACATTAAATAGGGAAGTGTTCAAGTATTGCGTTACATGATAGGCTGTGCATTTGGAAAAATAAGATGTAAGTCAAGTCCATAGTATGTTGATGTTTTTCTGGCTCTCTAATGAAGACTGATTGGATTTTTCTGGAGAATGGTGATAAATTACCTTTTCCAGACATTCTTAAGTATCCAAAGTAAAGTGGACTTGGTGGTACAATCCATATCCATGTCTTTCAAGAGTGAGTTCCTTTCTCAGCAAGTTTGAGGACAGCATTTGAAAAAGGATAATAAAGGCAAGGAGCGGGGGCAAGGTCATGTAACCAAATGATGCAATGTCTAACATAATAAATGTCTAACATAATACAAAGTATGTTTTTCTTCCTCCTTCAGGTGAAGAAGAGAGTACCTCACGGCCCTCTGGGTGGGCTTCGTACCTCCACAGCTGGTCAGGACTTCGATAAAACAGTGGAAACACTGAATCTTTAAAAACATTCCACAACTGCAAAACCGAGAAATCTTACTTGTAGATCTGTTGATGTTGTAGCATTGAACTACAGGGTTTTATTTTTGTGTGTTATTTTCAGCTTTTTAGGCTCTTCTGAGGAAGAAGCCTGCAGTAACTCTGAAAAATGGTCCTATGTTATGGTCTGGCAGCAGTGACCTATTTTTCTTGTAGATGTTAAAGCTGATAATAAGAACTATGAGAAGTGACAAATTAATTGCAAATAGCCTGGAAACAGAATTTGTCAACCTGTGATAGCTCTTTTGATATCAGTTTAAAAGTTTGACCTGATATATTAACTGGAATAACTAGAGTTTAGATTTAAAGCATTTTAAAGTGTTTACAGTTGCTTTCACATATCGTTGTCAGCTAGCTAATCTATATGGTTAGTGTTATTCTCTGCACGTTTAAGAAATTTAAAATTATTTCCTCTCTTGTGATAGTTACAAAATTTAAGATAATTAAGAAACAGAAAGGGCATTTTCTGCTTTAAAATTGTAGTCTTTCTTAAATTATTTTGTTTTTGCAGAACATGAAGGCAACAGTTCACAACATGTGAAGGGTGCAAAAATCTATATGAAATTCAGTGCTTGTCACATCTGGGCATGGTACTGTAGTAGAGATTAATGGCATCTATGGAAGCCTTAGGACAGTACTCCAAGACTCAGAGGTCCTGTGTGAGTTTAAGCTTTTTGAGAAAGGGCTTTTTAACCTGAGGTTGGAAGTTTGTGGAAAAGACCAGGGAGAAATGTTCCATTATTGTAGTGATGTCTATACTTGGATGACAAGACTATTCATACTGACTTAGTCATATTGAAGACACTAAAGAAAGAATCTGAGCCCGCAGGTCAGACTCCTAACATTAACTTCTGAGAGAAAAGAATGAAGCTTCTGTCAATAGATGTATTTTTTAAATGTTCTAACGACTGAAGATCTTATACCATTCTCTCACTGACCTGTGTGTGTGCACATTGTTTGCACAGATCTTTTGCACATACGAGATGATCTCTGTTCCAGGTTACTCAACAGAATGTTATGGTTTTTTTCCAAGAAAAATAAATTTCTACCATCTCTGCTTCTATTATCAACACGGCACCTTCAGTTTTTTTACCTTCAGTTGTCTTCTCCCCTTTACAGTCCATAATGCCTTTCACTATCTTAATTTATTTGTAAGGTTTTAAAAAGCATATACATGTGTTTGAATCCTACTTATGTTTAAACCAGAGTCTCTCTGTCTTTTTCACTTATATTTTCATGTTCTCTGTGTGGTTTTACAGAGAGTCTTTACCTGGTACACATAGAAATACTAAATAGGGTTCTTCCTTTCCTATCTACCTTAGCTCAGGCTCTGAGGAAATTATGCTTATTCCTTTAATATTGCCTTATTTCAGGCTGAGATTAATCTGAACATATGAACAGCAGAATGGCAACATGCTGAGAATAAACTGTTCAGTAAGTGTGCTTTTGGTTTAATATTTTGCTTGTTGTATATATTTCTGTACACAATAAACAAAGCCAGTGGGCTTTATTTAGGTATTTTAATTCCTTTCCACCGTCTTAGGCACTTTCATTTTCTTCCCCTCCAATAATGTTTTAACTGGAACCTTTATGGTTTGTGCTACTGGGGAAAACATTTTCTGTGGACTTTCAGAACATAGAACTGATCAACAGTAGTGTGAGGGATGAGTCTTTTAGGTGTCTGTAGGTAGCAAACAGGAGGCTGTGTTTAGGCTTTCTTGCATTTGCCTTTGGAATGATTTACCATATCTTCAGCATTCACGATTTGGACCGGATCTCGGATGTTGAATATTTATTCATCTGGATTTGGTTAATGTCATTCAAAAGAATGCCAAAACACAGTAACGGGAGAGATTTGAAATGTGTGTAAAAATAAGTGCTAGTCACTGTCCTGCTATGATTTTAACAATGGAAGCACATGAGTGGAAGGGTATGGCTTTGTCTTACTTAGTTCACACTCCGTTTGCAGCTGACCCAGTTTAGTCTCCGCTATTGCTAAAGAGCTGTGACAAGTTCCTCTTAAAATGCACATATTTCAGAACTGTAAATTATTCAACATTGTAAGCTGTGAATAAAGGTATGCAAGTAACATATATCACTGGCTGTATGACATACCAGTTGCTTATTGACTTCTTTCAAGTCTGAGTTGCATGCTCACTGTTTTTAGTAAAACCTGAGTACCGTACTTATGAATGTAGTGAACAACTTGCATTAATATATTTTTTTTACAATGAAGGATTGAGATCTTAATTAATGTGAAAATATTTTAATAACTGTTACTAAACTGTTTTCTGTTGCTAAGATTGCCAGAACTTCCCTATGTGGCAATAAACTGGCTGTAAGCAAATATATCAAAGTTTGATAGACACTTGGCATAGAAGAATGTGAACTGGAAACAGGATTATTTTGCATAGAGAATTTTTATATGTCATGTATTTGCATTTGTAATGTACAGCATTGTAGCTGTGATTTGCTTTCAGAAAGCAGTTTAAAGTTTTAACTAGTACTGCTGCTTCTTGATACACCGTGGTGCTCTTTTTGGAAGAGTACTGTGCTGACTTGGCTTTCTGGTTCTTTTTGTTTTCTTTACAGTGCCACATTTATTAGAATGTTTCACAGAAATTGTCACCCTTGCCCAAAACATTTATAAACTTAGGACCAATTTTTATCTTTTAACAACCTGCCTTCAGCCCAAGGCTAAGGAGGGACTAATAATAATAATAATGATGATGATGATGATGATGATGATTCTGCTGTCACTATACAGATTACATATTAATTAAAAAACAAAAATTTGAGTGATTCAGCGTTCCCAAACCTGTGTGTGCACTGTGGCTGAATTTTTAGCTACCTAATGATGACTTAGAAATGGGTTATATGTCTTTCATATTCCCTTTACCCAGAAGGGAGGCTCATCTGTGTAGGCAAAAAGTGCTCCAGCTGAAAGACAGGAAGTTCAGAGCTTGTCAGGCTGTTGTATAGATGTGGCCAGTTGAATCTGGGGTTTAGGATGGCCGAAGGGAACCAGGTTAGAAATTATACACAAGAGAGTAAAGTTACATTTTTTCTTTCATGACCCTCCTTCCCCAAAGTATAATTGTGAGAATACAGGGTTAGATTATTTTCTAAATATAAATCCTCCTTTGTCTATCTCCCTCCATCCTTTTGCTGTGATAAGAGATGATATATCGTGAGCTGTGGAGGAATGCCTAAAAACTCTCCTTAGTTTGTACTAAGTGACTTGGAAGGCAGCTTAAACATACATGCTTCATTTGGCTTATGCCTTGGCTTCACCCAGTGCACCAATACTTCCTAAACTACCTGCTAGTTCTACTATTGTTGGTACTGTGAAAATACTTCCCTTAGAAGCCTTGCAAATAGCAGTCACCACTCACAAGCTGAGAAACCAAATGTATGAAGAGATGAAAATATATTTGTTGTAGTAATTTCAGAATTGCTAGTCTGGATAGATAAGTATTTTGTTTGGAAATAATGTCTTTGATGGCCTATTCATGTGGCCATCACTTCAATAAAATTCACCTTTACTCGAGAGAGTGCCTTTTTTTTTCCCTGAATGCCTGTTCTTACCTGAGAAAATGCTACTCAGGTGCAAGGTAGAAAACAAGGAATGTCTGCCATTGTATTGAAGAGATTTTATGGATCTGGTATAGTATCCACAGCCTTTATTTTGGAAGACATCTACAGCAATGGATTCTTCTGGATGAACAGAAAATAAATTGGTTACAGAGTTTTTTTAGGAAAAAAAATTTTTAAAGCTCATTTAAATGGCTTCAAATGTGTTACTAGATTGTCACCAGAAATCTGACGGTATTGGACATGAAGGAGAGGAGGGATGCAGAAGCTACTAATGGCCTTGTTAGGAGGATTGCGCTTAGTGTGTTCGAGTACTAACTACCTTATAAATCAGCATGTGTTTCTAATTGCACTCAACTTTGAAATTGACATAATTACCTCTTCCCTAGCACCCTGTGGTAATTTTTCTTTATCTGCAAAATTGTCCTAGTTCAAAGATTACATGCTCAGTGGATGAAGAGGTGCTTGGTTTGATTTAAGTGAGAGTTTGGTGTGTTTATTTTCTTGCCAACCATTTCTCTTAGACCATGCTTATTACACAAATACGTGGTCAGAGAGGGGATCATAAGCTGTGAGAAGAAGACATAATAAATGGATATGAGAGTCAAAAAAGAGAGCCTGATATTTCCAGTCAACTTCTAACAGCTTTCACATAAATGTATATATGCTATGGGGAAGGGAAATAATAATCTGACTACTTTTTAAACAAATTTGATTAAAATTTATCATATGGTTGTGAAAGGATGAGAAGATGCATCTTAGATTCAGGAGCTTCCTTTCCTTCCTGTCCTGTGTTTCTCAGGCTCATTCCAAGGATTCAGGCTGGATTGAATAGTGAAGACTGAGAATAGGGGAACAAGTACGGAAATGCACATCAGTTACTGCTCCAACAAATCAGTACACCTTGGTATTGGCAAATCAGTTTATTTCGCTGTCAGTTGAATGCCTAAAGGCTTCTTAAGAATCCAAGTTGAATGTAATCAGTGTAAAAAACTGCTCTTTCAGGCATGGGCACAGTCCTAATCCTCCCACAGTAGCCTTCAAAAGTGTTTTAAATTTATTGATGTTGGATAGCAGCTGTGTATGAGCACAGGATTTAAGTGGACTTTATTGTTTCATTGCCTGAAAATTGAACCTTGTTCTGAGAACACTCAGACTGTTTCTGGAGGGGGGGTACGTATTAGCTCTTGGCTGCCTTGCCCTTTGCAGCATGCAGAGCATCTCAAAAAGCATGGAAACCATTACAGAGCTCCAGAAAAAGGCTTTTACCCAAATACTGTTTTACTGTTGTTGCTCCCCTTTGCAGAGTTAAGTTGCTGATGCTCAGCATTACTCTTGCCAAGGGAGAAAGCCAATTTTATCATTTTGGCTTTAGCATCTACGTATTTATACAGAGTAGTTAATGTTCCTCTCACATCTAGTCGCAACATTTACTTAAACCTGCAGCTGTAGCAGTCCAAGTGAAGCTGCCCACCTTTGCAAGGGGACAGATGGGTGATCTCTCTGCTCCAGGGGCAGAGGGCTACAGCCTCTGGAACAGGGTGGGGGGAAAGCAGATGGTGGTGATAAAAACCTGGAACAGCTCCTGCTGTTGATGTGGCAGCTCTCTGTCCCTGCCCTGACTACCCACCAGCCTTTCTCTTGGAAACTGGTTAAACCAGTTGTTTGCAGAGTGGTGGGCGATAGTGGATAACTTGCAGGAAGAGGATTTTCAGAAAACACAGAAAAGCTAACAATAGGTTTTGTAACATTCTGGGAAAGATGGGAATTGCAGTGACAAAAAGCTTGAAATAGAAAAATTACAAATTTTTCCTAAAAATGCGAGAGTAATACCATGACCTCCAACAGTCATTATTTCTTAAAGTACCTGTTTCGTAGTGCTGCCATAAGTTTTTTCTTTAGCCTTTACGGTGTCTGTCTAAGTACTGATCTTGTCATGAAGCAGAAATTTATGCTGTTAAATATAGAATTGTATTGATCAATTTTGCGGAGGTTTGAGATTGATCAGTTAAAGTTATATCCTTGGTTTTGCACAGTCTCCTTCCCTCTTCAAAGAAAAAAATATTCCAGATATACTAGGTGTGTCTAAAATGCATGAAGCAGAAATCTTTTATATGGATGTCAGAATGATCACTAAAATAAGTCTTCTAGTATTCTGAGCAAACTACATATTGTTTTTAATAATAGCAAAGTTTTTTAGAGATATCAAATAGTGGTCAAAACTTATTTATTCAGTTGATTAGTGAAGTTATTAGTACTGAGCAAAAACATTCATTAACAGCTTTGCTAAGAATATTTAGCTGGACACCCTGTGTTCAAAAATTATTCCTACCTACACGGTCGAAATTTCCTTCACTGTTGCTTTAACTTCATAGCTTTGGAGGTGTGACATGAACACTGACACAGTTTACAATCTAAATCCATTGATTATATTAAGGTAAACAACCATGGGGCTGCTCTGCTAACAGGCTCTCAGAGTCAGAGTAGGCTGAGATGGGATATTAGAAAGAATTTCTTTACTGTGAGGGTGGTGAAGCCCTGGAACAGTTGCCCAGAGAAGCTGTGGATGCCCCATCCCTGGAAGTATTCAGAGCCAGGTTGGATGGGGCTCTGGGCAACCTGGTCTAGTGCAAGACATCCCTGCCCATGACAGGGGGGGTTGGAGCTTTGTGGTCTTTAAGGTCCCTTACAACCCAAACCGTTCTGTGAATCTGTCATCTGCAGCTGCATGAAGTTCTGGGAGAAAGCAAAAGCTAGAGCAAATACCACAGTTAGAAGTTACTTGCTTGTGTGTCTTCGTACCACTCTGTCAAAATCATTAAATACTTTTTTCACTTCCAGGAAAAGAACGTGATGTAAAGATGCTGATATCTGTGATTAGACAGGCAGTCAAATTTTCTGACCAAGCAGGTACCTTCTCATCTGTCCCCAATAACCCTTCCTTTCTCACTTCTTCCCCAGGCCTACAATAATGGCCTTGTTTAGTGTCAGCAAAGCCGATCATGCATTTAGCTCTAAATAGGTAAAGGCTCTGTGCTGTCACTTAAAAGTGACAGAACCATTTAGGGTGGAGAAAACCTCGAAGATCAAAGAGTCCAGCTATTAACCTGGCACTGCCGAGTCCATGTCACTAAAGTGCCACTGCCAGCTGCAGTACAGTAAGTTTGGTATTTCAACAGCAATGGAAAATGTGAAGTAGTCTGGAAACAGAACATCAAAAGCATATGCCTACTTAAAACTGCATTTTACTCTGGTCTTAAAGAGAGAGATGAGAGTAAAAAAAAACATATGCAATGATTTTGTGATTAATATGCTGGTCTGGAGACATGGAGTCCAGATTCCCTGCTTTGCCACATGCTTCCTTTGTGAATTTAATTTCGGTTTCTCTGTCTCTATTTCCAGACTTGCCTGCTGAGGATAATGGCACTTCTCTACCTGATGCCAAGTACATTAGCAGCAGAATGTTACACTTTGTGATGGGTTTGTAAGCAGAAATAAGTAGTCAGATTACCATATTTTCTTTAAACTGCGTAGGATGAAAATCATCATGGCCCGCTTTATACTGGAATGGAAGGAATGATCTTTTTTTGCGTCTGTGGTGTGTGTTTTGTGAATCCTATAAAATTACTTCCATAAGTATTCTGGACTAAATTTTACAAGTTAATTAGAATGCCAGTATGCTCTAATACTATGTAATGGACAATTAATAACAATTAAGAATTGTTATTTTTGTTGTAAAGCAAAACAAAACAAAAATTTAAATCAGACCCCAAGGCGCAAACTTGCTGCAAAATGCACAGAGCCTGGGGAGGCAAACTGCGAAACTGAATTCCTGGCTTTTCTTGGTACAGCGTTTCCAAAAGCTGCTAGTACTTAGTGTTTGGCATTTGTACGTGTTTGAGGAAGGCTCTCCCACTCTCTATGAGAATGCCTTTGCTACTTTGGGATTATATTGCTAACAGACTAGGCTTTAGGGATTTCATCTTTAAAAGCCCTGGAAAGCTGTACGTGGTGCAATTCACTTGCTGTTAAATCCATTAATGTGCTCTCCAAAGGAAGCGCCACAACGGCTGCGCTTGTTGGCTGGCACTGCCTGTTAATTATTTCCAGAATTTACTGTTTTGAAGTTTGCGGCCCTGGTAGTTGCACGCCTGCTCAGCTGCCTCCCTGCCATTTCAGGCTGTGCTTGCCAGAGGTGCTGCTCTTCAGCGGGGCTCAGCAGCCAGGGACGACCACCTCGTACAGCTGCCCAGGAGGATTGGCAGTGAGAGAGACCCTGAAATCCTTGCAGACAAGCTGAGGTTAATTAAAGACATTCATGAAGCTGCCTACAAGTAATGGCAGACTGCCCAAAGCAGATTAGAAAAAACCCAAAAGGGTTGCATTACCTTCAGCTGGCACAGAATGAGTACTTACTTACTTAGATGATATAAGGAAGCTTTGCTGACAGACTCATTAAAATGGGTGCGTGTTTGGGGGTTGAGATTGGTGGTTTTGTGTTTTTTTTTTTTTAATTGACAGGAGTGTGATTGGCTTTTCAACATAATCACACCATTGTTGAGGTTGGCAGGCACCTCTGGAGGTCACTTGTCCAACCTCTCTGTTCAAGCACGGCCACCTACAGCCAGATTCCTAGGACCATGTCCAGGTGGATGTGGAGCACCTTCAAGGGTGGAGACTCCACAGCCTCCATAGACAACCTCTGCCAGTGTTCAGTCACTCTAACAGTGAAAATTTCTTCCTTGGTGTTCAGAGGGAACCTCCTGTATTTCAGTTTGTCTCCCCTGCATCTGTTTGTGTCACGGGATTCCACTGAAAGGAGACTTGCTCTGTCCTCCTTGTATCCTCTCTTTTCAGATATTTTTAATTAATTGGCAAGATGTCTCTGAGCCTTCTCTTCTCTGGGCTGAGCAGTCCCAGCTCTCTGTCTCTCCTCATAGGAGAGGTGCTCCAGTCTCTAAATAATCTTAGTGGCCATTTGATGGGCTCTTTCCAGTATGTCCTTGTCTCTCTCGTACTGGGAGGCCCAGAACTGAACTCAGCTCTGCAGGTGTGGCTTGACCACTGCAGAGTAAAGGGAAGGATCACATTCCCCTCTTCTGGCATATCATCCCTTCCCTTTTCAGCCATACACTTTATTTTCCTCTTTATGCAGAAATGTATTCCCTGTGATGCTAAAGTTTTGCTGTGTTTGATTCCTCATCTTGGCAAGCAAAATTGAACCTGGCCAAGGAGCAAAATAACAAATAAACAAACAAAAGTACTACAGACAGTCTGTGTTTCTACAGCTGTAGTTCTCTGAGAACCACGCTTGTGGCACAGCCATCAAATACCTTTTGTGCATCATAGTCCCAAAAATTTGTTTTTTCCTGGTTCTGAGGGATACCAAAGTAGATGTGCTCCATGTTTGCATTATTCTTTCTGATCTGTGCTCGCTCATCCCTGTCTATGCTGATCTGCACTAGCTTAACATATTCCTTGAGCTGTCTTCTTGGAGCCATAAAGACATTTCCTTAATCCTGGCAGGCAAATATTTGCGTTTTTCATTCCAACACGCCACTTCCTTGTTCTGATATTAAGGATGGCAATGGGTGGCGATACAGAGAGCTCAATAATCCCACCTTTTCTATTATGCTCCTTTCATTTGGCCATAGGTCTGCCTTTGAAACTTGCGTGGTTTGGCATGAGGTCGCTTCTCTCCAAGTGAAGCAGGAGGTTTGGCCCCAGGTTTGGCAGCGTTGAAGGTAACTTTCTTACATTTACTTTCTAAACTGCTGAGCCTGAGCGAGGTGCTAGCCTTTCCCCACTCCATTGCTTATTAATGCTGTTATATGTTTAAATAATGTTGATTTAAACCGGACTCTGGCTCCAGCAAAATTCACCGAAGCATATTTGGCGCCCCAAGGTGAGGTGACAGCTTTCATGCTACAAATTATCCTGCACTACACAACCACGTGTAGGAAACAGGAAAATACTTGGAATTGTTTTGACAGCAATTTTCTGTTCTGGAAACAAAAAAAAAAAAA
>VZTG01003068.1:930755-955531 GCA_013397845.1 Melanocharis versteri
CTCGGCCGGGCCGCTGTCACCGGCTGCCGCCCGGGAAAGGCGCGTTCCCGCTGCTCCCACGGCCGCCGGCGGGATCCGGCTGGGGTCCCGCCGAGGGGACGGGGAGCCTGCAGGCGTGCAGGGGGTCCCTGCTTCTCCCGCTGTGAAGTGTCCGTTCCACGAGGAAACTTTCCCCGGTCCCCGGCAGCCCCGGGAGCGGCAGCGAGGGGCACTGCAGGAATGCCTTCCTTCTCCCCGCGATTCCCCCCTCGGCGTTAGGCGCTCGCACGGAGCGCTGGGCGCGCCCTGTCCTGGGCGGGTGGTGGTTGTTTTAAAAGCATCGTAATAAATAACCTCGGGTGTTGATGTGGTGAGATTCGTGATGTTTTATGCATATCCCCCAGTCACCGAGCAGTCCTATCTTAGGGACGGATTAATAGGGTGGACTACGGAAAGCAAAGGCTGCTCTGCTCATTGCCCAGTGTTTCAAAGCCTCGTCCTGTACAGTTGTTTCTTGGGAAGAAATGGCCCTAATTAAAGCACTTGGCAAAGTGTTGTGCTAAAATGTCAAAACCTGGAGCTGAGAGAAGGAAAAAGAGTGATTTTGTGGCTGCCTTGTACTGCACGTGCAGGACGGCTGCAGGCACACAGACTTTAGCCTGTCTAAAGACCACCTTATCTTTCCTGCACCTCACTTCTCCTGCAGGCTCCTCCAGCTCTGCGCCATACCTTTGGAGAAAAGCTGTGGCAGTTGCAAATTCAGGCTGAGTTTGGGCCACAGTGGTGCCGTCCTGTGCGAGGTGAGCCAGCTCTGCTCCCAGGGTCAGTACCCTGATGTCCTGGGCAGGATCTCACCAGCCTTGACCAGCTTTCGCTCCAGCTGCAGTGCAGCTGCATGCTTAGAAAAACATGCTAATGTGATTCAGGTGTCCGTATGTATTGAGGTAACTGTTTTTTCTTCAGACGTTCCGAAAGCCACTTGCTTTTGTAGTGGGTGGTGGATGCTTCCAGGCCAGGATTCTTTCTGCATTCCTGGAAGTGGCCGAGTTGTCAGTATTTGTGCTGCCAGCGTCAGTCTGTCGCAACTGCGTGCAGCTCTGTGTCTTTCAGCCCTACACAGGTGCTCTGGCTGAGGCTCCTCTTTGGTCAGGTAAACAGAGCAATTACATATTTGGCATCTGTTCTGCTGAAGTTGTCAGGGAGTGGGCCAGCTGCCCTGCTGGTACACGCTTCCGAGAATATGAACTAGGCTACACCCCTGGCACAGCGAGAAATTTTGGGACAAAGTCAGACTAGAGCCCACACGTGCAGAAACTTGCAGAGATGAAGTAGCGGGGAGCTTACTCGCAGCAGCATGCGGCTGGCCAGCACATCTGGGGGAACACTGGTGGCAGCAGAGCCAGCCAGGGTACAGCTGGTGGCTCAAGCATCCTTTCACAGCAGCAGGGGCAATCATTGCACCCGGCCAAGCAAATCCTCCCGTGGCTGAGAGTCAGCCTGGAGTCCTGCTGCTGCTGGTGTGCCCTAAATAAGGACTGTTTGCCCAGTAAAGGCTGGACATGGGGCCCCTTGCCTAAACTGGCTGGCTTCCTCTGTTCCTCTCACCATTTTCTGGGGTGAATCGTTGTATGGAGGACAAGGAGCTGTGCTGTGGTTACGGAGGTGAAGGTGCTGGGCAGTTCACTGTCAGGGAAGTTTGGCTCGAGGGAGAGGAGGGAGGTGCCGACCAGGACAGGCAGGGCTGCTCATGTGGCAGGGTGTCACAGTGGCGAGAAAATTTGGAGTCAGCTCCTTCGGAAGAGCTGTTTCCAAGCCTTCTTGCTGAGGAAGTTTTATGTAGATGGTTCCAGTCCACTGAAGTCAAAACAAAGTGGTAAGGCTCTTGAAAGATGCGTTTTGATTTTGTAAAATACAAGGAGGGAAAATTAAAAATTGGTATGTTTTTTTGTTTTGATTCTTTGGGTTAGAAAAACCCACTAAAAATGTGAATATTTCATTTAAACCTACTTCTTAACAAAATGTAAAGTGATCTCCAAGGCCTCCATAAGCTGAATTCCTAAGGGGTTTTGTATCTTGACTTTTTGGTCTGATTTAGAGAGTTTAAGTAATCTGAGTTTTGGTGAAGAAAACAAAAAAGGAAAGAATTATTTGAGGTCTCTTTCCAGATTTGGTACACGGGAAAGCAGCAGACATCTGGTCAGCGGGTATGCACAAGGAAATACTCTTCTTTTTAACCTTTTTTTCCCCCCCCTCTTTGTTTTATGGAGGCTTTTTGGACTTTAGTCATTCCTGTGGCTTCTGTTTTGCAACTAGAGGAATTTGCAGGTTAGTGCTGTCACTTGAACAATCATTACTGAGGCACAGCTTTCTCACTCAGCATCACATTGGAAGACCAGACTCTGTTCTGGAAGAGAGGGATTTTGGTAAGGAGGGATGCTCAGTGTGTCGATGCTGGGTAGTGGTGGGTCATTCAGGATTGCCTGGTGTGCTGCTTGAGGCTGATAGCTTGTCGTGGCAATGCCTGCTTGCTTTATAAAAGTTCTCTGAGTTTTGTGGGTATCTTTTTCAGCTGATTGTGCTGAACTCATCTTGATGTGTTATCGTTGGAATAAGTTTCATATGCGGTTCAGAAAAAAACATTAGCTTCTCAGTTCAGAACCATTATTATCTTAAGCTTTTGTAGTTTCCTAGAACAAACTGAGTTTTTCTTTGTAGCAAGTAATGCAGGCCAGCATGCAGCAAAATACTGGACAAAGCCAGGTCCTCTTTATTCCGAGTATAACTACGTTTGAAAAACTAGCACAGGCTTATTTGATTTACAGTTCTTATTCCACTGTAGACTGTGAAGCTGAAAAACAGGGGCACTTCATGGTTTTACTGGCTTTGATAGGGGATTCTAAATAAGAAGCTATATGTGATGCTGCAGTTTGGTCTCAGTTGTAGTGCTCAGGTCTTTTTCTTCGAACTGGCTCCATACAGTTACTGCAGGGGAACCATTAATGGTCTGCAATATACAGAGGGTGCTTTGCACAGTTAACAAATTCTTTTTCAAGTTGCAGTGAAATATTTATTATTGGAGCACTTAAGGCAAGCTTTTCAGCTCCTGCAATTGTGGCTTCATGCTGTGTGTTAGGTTACACATCCTGATTTGTCTGTGCTTTGTTCTCCTCCAAAGCCCAGTTCAAAAGTTTTTCACTCCATAGCATAGTGCAGTCTCTTATTACTTTTCGATATAGGGAGGCTTTATTTATTAGCTGTGATAAAAGCAGCTTGATAGTCAGTGGGGAAATTATTCATGTCAGGTCTGTCCATGATTGCAAGTGCTGATGACAAGGAGAATGAAACTGACAGTGACGTTTTCATGGCCAAAGCCTTCCCTTGTCTAAGCTATGCACAGTGTGAACCAAGCAGCCGTGTACAGGTCTGCTGTTCTTGTCGTGTTAGGATGTGTTACAGAGCACGTCACCCTTTACAACCTGTGCAGAAGTGCTGGTGTTGGGGCCAAAAGGGTGAAAGGTCCTAATTCAGTCTGACAATTAGGGAAAATGTAGCAGGGGTCTGTGCCCTGGGGTTAATACTTTTCTTCAAATTAGGATGCTCCTTTGCAATTACTCCAGCATTTCCCTTCCTGTGGTGTGTAAGTCTTTATGAAAATGCTGACTTCTGGCTTTTAAGCAGATAGATGCTGGGGGGAAAAAAGTCAAGATATTGTGATTTCCTTGGCTGGTTTTGTGTAACATAGTAACTCTTTATGTCAAACAGTTTACTGAATTTGTCTCAGCATCTGGAGACTGTCAGGGATATCCAGGATGCCAGAAGCTGGTGGTGTGGCCAATGACAAACTATGGGCAAAGTGGACTTCCTCTACAGCCTGAAACCACGTTCTGTGCCAAATGGCATAGTCTGGAGCACCCTAGAGTGCATGAAAAATAGCATTACAACGTGGTTGGCAACCAGGAGAAGGTTTTATACTCTGTATTTTTCATGTTGATTGCTTTTCTTTATATGTTGAATGAGAAGTTCTTAAATTCCAGCTCAGATGATCCTTCTTTTCATCGCTTTTTGATTTATTAAAAAACCTCGCCAGCCACTTCTGTAGAATTCAATAAGAAGGTGGGTCCTTAGTTACATGGATTTAGGGTTGTTTCAAACACTGCTTGCATTAAATAATTTGAAGAACTGAGAACACATTGGTGGATGGGCTGTTGTCTGAGTAAAACCTAAAGTGGTGTGAACAGTAGAGTTAAAACCAGGGGGGGTTTATTGCTTACATCATGGGTGGGGAATTGATGTGGATCATCTGGGAAGCTATGGTATTGTAACGACTTTATGAACATTTCCTGGGTGGCCAGAGCAGCATGGGGTAGCTGCTGTGCTCAAAATTAAAAGAGTTTTCTGTATTAATATATTGTTTTATTGTAATTGAGGGCACTGGGAGAGACCACAGCAAAGGAATTCAGTAACGCCAGCAAATATTTGGGAGGCAACAACATGGCAAAGTGGCTTCAGTCCAGACCCCACACTGACGTGCAGCAGCTGTGGGATTGATGTGCAGAGAGGGAACTGCACAGAGAATTAGTTTCAAGTCCACCGTGGGAGGGAAAAACGGGACCTCGATACTTTGCAAGGACTCTTTTGTGGGGGCCTGGCCATCCCCACCGGGGCTGGGTGCTGCCTGGCAGGCGCAAGGAACTGGCTGTCAGCTTCCTGCCTTGCAGAATCACAGCATCCCCGAGTCCTCCTTTGGTGTCTCCTGGCACACTCCACCTCTGATTTGGGAATGAGAAGTACACTTGGCAAGCGGGGGAGCAGGGGGTGCCGCTGGCACTGCCGGGGGAAGGCGGCCCCTGCAGATTCAGGGCTGAATTGGCACAGCAGCCTCTGCTTGCAAAACCCTCTGGTTTTCGTGAGGAAATGCTTGCAAATAGACATGTATTGCTGAGCTTTGCATATGACCACCTTGCTCTTCTGAGCTGTGTTGGTAGCAGGACAGACTTGTGTTTCATGGCACAGAGACCGACATTTGTGCTGTATTAAATAACTTATTTTTGCTAGGGTCTGCTGTAAATGGGCTGAGATTTACTTGGCAATGGCCATCTCCCAGACCAAGCTCTGGCCAGTGTTATGATTCTGGACAGACCATCTGTGGGCTATGCCAGGGTAGCTGCTCTTCCCATGGGCAGTGGTGATCACAGAGATGTTTTAATTAAGCACGTGGTTGTGCTACAGCCACCTGAGGTGGCCCACACATTCCTGTCCCCCAACATTTCTCGTGCCAGCACCAGGGACCTGAGCCATCTGAAAACTGTTGTGAGGGAGATTGGTAGATACATAGATTTAAAACTGAGTTTGTTTCAGTCTGGATCGATTCCTTGGTCTTGTGGGTGGCCCATGGGAAAGAACTTGAGAAAGGTGGCAATACCCATTTTGGCAGAATCATGGATTTGTGCATGGGTCGTGTAGGCAAGGCCCAGAGAGCAGTGTGAAAAGTGGGGTTCTGTGACAAGGTGCTGGGGATTTAAAAGAAGAGGGAGCAGTGTTTGGTGGTGGTCTGGGTTGGGCCTGGGGACTGCTTGTGGCTGCCCTGGGTGCTCTGTCAGGATTGGGAGTCCATGCTCTGTTGCACTGGAAGAAGGATCACCTGCCTGCAGGTTGTTGCGGGAGGATTGTCTGGGCAATTTTTGCTTTCTGTTGTGGAAAGTGCACTTGAGTGTGTTCTCTCTGCAGCTTGCTGTCCCCTCCTACTGCCTTGCCTGAAGGGAAGCCACCCCGGCAGTGGTTTTGTCACAGAATTGGTTTGCAGAAATTCTCCTTCAAAGGATTCAGAGGAAGGAAATCCTTGTCCTACTCCCCTGACACAGAGGCTGTGGTTAGAAAGAGCACAGAAAATAGTGAAACATCTGATGCCTGTTTAAATCTACCTGACATTTGTTGGTATGTCAAGACTTCATGATCTGGAAATGCCCATGGGCTTTCTTCACGCATTGCTTTCAGGTCCCCGGGGAACTGGATGCTGTTTGTACCCGCTTGGACTGTCGGGGAAAAAAAAAAAAGGAGCAAGCTATGCTGTGAGGTGTTGCAGGCTGAGTGCTGCCATGCAGAGACAGAGCTGTGGGGCAGCCACAGCGCACGTGGCTGCTGGCTTGTTGTCAGCCACTGTGCCCTGGAGACACGGCAGGCTGTGCGAGGGGGGCTTGCTGGGAGTGTCGGTGAGCTTCACTGGAACTGAAACAAGGACAGGCACTTCTCTAATGAGACATTTCTGTAGTACTTTAAACAACGCAGAAAACGTTTTTTTCTCCTTTCTATGTTTCCTTTTGTGAGTCTATACAGTTGCAAGAGAGAGGCAATATTCTGATTAAATGAAAAAAGATTTGAAGTGGAGCCTTTTAAAGCTGCTGCTGTTAAGAAAAAGCTGACTTTTGAAATCTTTGTTCCTTCGTTCACATTTTTTTCCTTTTTGTTAGCCAGTCTCAGGAAATGAGAACATTCTTTTGGCTTTCCGTGCCTGAGTCACATCTTATATATATATCTATCTATATATAAAAATATGCTAAAACATCTGGAGATGTTTGTTTCAGAGAGGTACTTGTTTTGTATTAGAGTGTCTGAGCTTTAAGTGTTTATACACAGTTGGATGTTTCCAGAATTTCCCATACTTCTCTGGTTACAAGGACATGTATATTGCTGTCAGAAAAGCCAAGGGAAATGTGCTGATAACCTAGGGAATATACAAATAAGTAAAAGTAAAGCCTTTCAAGAGAGTGAGAATTTGCTATTTTTTTTTCAAAAATTAAACTGTCGACGCAGTTGTTTACTTTGAGCTGCATCCAAACGTGTAATTGTTTAATGTTTGCTAAGTATGTATTTAGAAAAAAAAAGGTGTGAGGAGGAAAATCAGAAAATATCAGTGGCTTTTCCCTTGTTCTTTTTTCCTTAAGAAAAAAAGGGGAAAGGAAGTATTTAAAAGCTTATTACACCCATCTCTGCTGCTGAGTGGGCTGACACTCACTGGGCTCTAGCAGTGCTCTGAGTGCATGGTGGGGTCTCCCTGCCTCCCTCTGTCCTCCCACTGGGGTCACACGGAGATCGTGAGACCGCTCTGAAAGGAAAAGCAAAAATCCATTTAGTTTAACCAAAGGCCAAATATTTAACTTTGGTGGGGGAGGTGGTGGGATTTAGGAGAATGAGTAAAATTTCCACCCTTTGTTGTTTAACGTAGCTGCACTGAAAATAATGGGAGGCTGGGGATGGTGGGCGCTGGTGGTGTCCTGTGCAGGGAGGGATGCAGGGCTGGCAGTGGGGCGTGAGGATTCCCGTAAGGGGCTCCATCTGCCGTGAACACATAATCTCCAGGTGTTCACAGCAGCGTCTCCTCCCACAGCTTCCACTGAAATGCCCTTGAGTTTATGGCTTGGATACAAAACCACTCACTGGTCAAATATTTTGATTGCATCCTGGCCTTCCTGTTAGTTTCTTTGATCTTTTCTCGTTGGTGGATTATAGCGGACTTTCAAAAGTCTTGTTTGTTGAAATAGTTGTATAAATATGATCCTCAGGGTAGGTGTTATTTAGAAAAGTACTTATCTCCCAGAAAAACATCTACCTTCTTTTGCCCCTTCAGTGGGCTCATTGCTATTGTGCATCAAAGAAGTGTAATTTCTGTAATTATATCAGAGAGTAGCAGTTTATTGTCAATTGTTTGAAATAATCTAAAGGTCAGTGGGTCTTATTCTTTTGGCTGATTTCCTGCTCATTCAAACACTGAAGAACTGTTTCAGGTTCACATTAAAAAAAAGAAATACAAGAAACTCACAGAGCCAGGACTGTCTTGGGGGCAGGAACTGAAGGGCTCGCAGCCCTGGGATTAATCCCCCTCTGTTGAATTCTCTCACAGTTACAATTTCTCCAAAGTGAAAAGGCTCCCCTTCTCCATGAGCATCCTGCTCATGTGATGTCCCTTCTGAAATGGCTTTGTAGAGCCCCACTTAATGCCATGCTGGAAGCTCAATGTCTACAGGCACTGGCACAGGGCCGTCTGGTCACCAGGCTGGGCTTAGCTTTGGGTGGTGGAGAGATGGGTTGTGCCATAGCTTTGCAGTCAGATGAAGTGAGGGAAGAGGGCTGGAATATTGCTGGTGCCTATGCATTATGTAAGCCTGAAGGTCAAAAGTTCCAAACTTTGTCTAAGGCTGAAAGCCACATTTTCCTTATTGTCACATGCAGGATAGGAATTATCAAACTGTCCTCTCCAGCAGGACCTGGAGAGGATCCAAGGGTTTTCAGGGGTGGTGGGATGTTTGATGTGTCAGGGTTCTCAAGGAAAGGCAGGATGCTCCTTGGTGTCAGCTCATACCTGAAGCGAATCTCACCCTGCAGCTGCTGCTCTTCAGACCCATCCGATTGAGTTGAAGATGTCCCTGCCCAAGGCAGACCTCTCTTCCAACCCAAACGATTCTATTAGCCCTTCCACAGCCTGCATTAAAATCTACTGCTGGACCAGGCCTTCATTTTGAAAAGTACAGAGAAAGTGAAGCCCCGTTTTCAGTGTCATGTATTTACAAGGCTGCTTCATTTTGATGTGAGTGAAGCTCTTTGTGCTTGTGATTGCTGATGCACTGCGAGAGGCAAATAATTTGGACTTCTCGTGTCAAATTGCATTGGAGTCACAAATGTGAAAATCAATATTTTTATCATTATCATGCAGAGATTGGCAAACAGTACAGTTAAGAGGATCCTTGACATCACCCTTGGGAGAATTACTAGCGCATGATAAAATGGCAAAGGGTCCAGGAACAGTAATATTGCATTACTGCTCAGGTTTCATGAGAAATCTTTCTGCTCACCTTGGGCTATTACTAATTTATGAATAGCTTTGTCATCTTGTACTTGAAAGAGACATTCAAGAAGTTTAATGCAATTGCATGATATTGATGTCTTTTCAGGGCAGTTTCAGCTAGGACAGATTCCCAATGAAGGCAGAATTACAAAATGCTTATTTTGTGTCATCTGAGGTAAAATTAGTCTAATCATTTTTACCCGATGGGTTTTGATAATGCTTAGCTGTGTAGTGGTTTGATTTCAATCATGGATTTTCTGTGAAGTCTAATAGAACCCAGTTAAAAATGTGCAGCAGTGTTACCACCATGCATGTACAGCAACAAGCACCAGAGTTCACAGAAGGCATGGGATGGGGCCCATGCTGGGATCTCGGTCACTGTGTGCCCAGCGGAGCAGCCGTAGCCATCACAGCCATCACTAGGGTGGCTGACGTGGTGGTAATGTGGCATGGGAGGTCTTCTGTGGGAAGAAGGGCTCCCATTCTCCCAGAGAAGGAACTGCACCACTGAAAGCTGTCTTCCAGTGCCCAACATGTGTAGGCATGAAGGGTGATGATGGTACAAATGTCAAGCAGAGGATTTTTTGTCTTATATATTGAGTAATGCTCCTTCCTTGGTTCGCATTGCCAGGTATTTAGTAGTTGTCCCTGCCACAGTGGGAGGGGAATATACTGAGTCCAAATTTTCTAACCTATCATTAATCCCTTGTCATGGGAGCAAATGCAAAATGAGTGGGGCCTTAGTTCCAAGTCAAAAGGTTTTTCAGACTTGGAAAGAATAATGTATGGACTCTGTGTTCATGGTTTAAATAGTAAGGTTCTTGGAGCTGGTCTTGGCAATGCAAGGAGGGCAGGGTCTACCTGAATTAATTGTAAGGAAATCCATAGTTAAAAAAACGCTTTTCTTTATACTACAGAGATCTTGTGGTATAAAGTTCATGTTGATTTAAAGTTTAATAAGGCAAAAGCGTTGGTGCTGTCAATATCCAATATTTCATGTTTAGGTGCTGAATTGGTGTTCAAGTGGAAGTGTTGCAAGGGCATTAACTGAATTGCATTTACTGAAAACTTTTTCCTATGCTTTTTTCCTTATGATATTAAGAGAAGTCAGGGAGGACAAGGAGATCATATTTGTTTCAAGTATTCTTATCTTAAAGTGAACATTAAAAATATTTAAAAAGGACATACTTGCTTTTCAGAAATTGATAGTCAGTGAGATGTGTCTAAGTAAAAATAATCAAATTAATTTATTTAGTCTGAAGACAATACAGCCCTGCTCATGCAGAGCCCTTAAGTTAAATTCCTTAGTTCACTCAGGTCAAGTTACAAGTTTAAATTGTAATTTCCTTGAAGCCAAGAACTCAAGTGCATGACACATGCCCTCAGTTAGTGGGTCCTGGGTTCATCCCTACAGTTTGTGGCTTATATGAGGCTTGAGCACATCTGTGTTCTGTATTCTCTTTCTAAGCTTTTTTGTGGCTTACATCTATCTGGCATGTAAAATATTTAAACCAACCGACACAGGTAAAAAGAGTGGCAGGAGAAAATATAGATTTTTTTTTTAATTGATTCTGCCATAAATTTTTCCTTAACGCTGTTCATTGTGTACAAGCAGGTGTTGTCTCCAAATTATTATTAGCAATTGCCTGGTCAGACATATAAATTAACACAGGATGCTCCTTCTGAAGGCTTTCTTCCAAGGCGATAAATGCACCAACAGGAATAAAGGTCATAAAACCTTAGCAGATGATGGTGCGGCACCAAAAGCGCTGTGGCAAGGGGTGCTTTGGTTCTGCCTATCACCTCCGCAAATGGTCATTTGGCATTTTTTTCCTGGATGCTGGGAAGTTGCGGCTGCCCCTCGTTAGGATGCTGTGTACTGGAGGAGAAGCTGATGGTGTGGCATGGCACAGCTCAACTGGGGGAGGAGTCCCAAATGGTTGCTCAGTGGGTGGTGAAGGTTACAGACCTTCGTGCAGTGTTGATCCTCATGGGCTTCGTGCACTGACATGCCAAGTTTGCTCTGTTTAAGTAACAGAGAAGTTGAGGGAAACAAGTAGCAGCATCTGGGAGCATCCAAACACAAGAATTTTTTTCTTATGTACTTTATAATTTTTTATTGCCTTATCATGGCATACTAGGATGTTTGATTTCCTAATAACTCAGGTGTATCCTGTTTCTTTGCTTCTGTAAATAGCACATTTTCTGTGCTAACAAATGTGTGCTTTTACAGAGGACACACATCTTTAGTGCTTCATCAACCCACACTACAACAGTGGCTTTCTCTTCATCACAGAGGCATGATGCTGTGCTGTGAACCAATTGCACTCATAACTTATGTATGGAGGGAGAAGAGAGGAAACTGCTGAAGTCAGGGATTGTTTGCTTATTCAGTAGTTATGAAGAGCCAAACTGAGGTCAGTTCCAGCTAGCTGGCCAGGGTGCTACTGCTTGCTTCACTAGAGCTCTCTGCATAGTCACTGCCTGCCTGACCCCTTACTCACAATCAAGTTCCTTTCAAATCTGCGGGGTTGTGTCATTAACTTCAACAGAAATAGATTAATGAAGCTTTGGGACAATTCCTCAACACTGTATGCAAATAAATGGAGAATTCTGCACCAGTTTGATTATCTCCTGCGTGTTGTTAGGAACAAAGAAACAACTGTATGTTTGATCTCTCACTGTTTAATGTTTCTGATACCATGCAGATTCTAGAATTAGTGTGTTAAACTGATACAGTTAAGACAGCAAGTCTTAACCAATTCTCCTCAAAGCCAATTGAAATTCCACTGCCCTCTTTAATGGGCCTTGATTTAGTCTTAAGGGTCCATCAGTGGCCAAATAAGACAAAATACCTGCTAATACTTGGAAGCTAGTTCTGTTAGCTTTGAGACCTTGCTGCTTTGTCTGAGGTATAGGGACAAAACCATCACTGTTCTGCATTAGCTTTGTATGGATGGTGCAGTAAGGTCAGCGTTGTAAGAGGAGGGTATTTTCCTAATCTCTGATTTCTCATATTTAAGGAAGAGCAGCTGGTTGTTAGATGGGTCCAGCATGCCTGGCCAGTGTCACATCCCTGTGCCTGTAGATAAATGCCTTCAGTTGAAGTTGTCATACACTAGATTTGATACCTAGCAAAGTATATTTTGTATACTTTCTATCTTGTTTTTATAGATAGTAACTAAGGCTGTTTCAGCTTTTTGTTTTTTTAATACAGAAGACCTGAACTTAATTAAAAAGTGATCGTTGTACTCTCTCTATATATATATATATATGTATGACCCTATAGTTTTATTTACAGTGTTTTTCAACAGATCTCTGCAATGCCTTTTTTCGCTGTGGTTGGGTTTGCACAGTTTGGCAACTGGCCGTGCAAATGTAAACATGTGAAAGAAAACAAAAATCGGAAAAGCAGAGCGAGTCACCGTCTCCGCAGCTCTGCTTGCTCAGAGGGTAAGAGCCCAAATGACAGTTTGGTTTCAGTCTTCTGCAGTGGAGTGTTAAGAAGTTGTGTATTAACCCAGTGTACTGCTAGCTGGTATCATTTAATTTACATTTTTAGCCCAGTAGCCACTTGGTGGTGGCCTGCATGTTGTTCTTTGATGCAAACAAAGTGGTTACAGATGGGTAAGCAAGGAGGTTCCTGTTCACCGGAGCTTTTGTGAGTCCTCAGTCACACCCCTCTGAGGTGTGAATTTTACAGCAAGTGAGTTGAGTTCATGAAAGGGAGCTGAGCTCTGTGTTGGCAGTGGAGTTACTGCTGCAAGTGGATAGGGGTTGGAGTGGGGTTGGTGTCCATGGAACTTTGGGATATGAGGCTCCTGGTGACCTGCCTGAGAGCCAGGTTCTGCCTCTGGTCAGGGGATCTCTTGGGGACTCTGCTCCGAGGCTGGTGGTGTTCTGCACTAGTTAAATTTTGACAAAGCGAGAACACCCATTTAAGAAAGAGAGAGCGGGGGAGAAGTGCTGTGCCGTGTAACAGTGGTTAGTGAATGATACATGAGTAAAAGGGCAGCAGAGAAGTTGACATTTATACATCAGCTTGGTCAAGAGGATTTTGATAACTTATGATGCATCCCACAAGCTGTGGGGCTCTGAATTGCCTGTGGCCCGGAGGTTCAGTACCAAAGAGGTTAAAGAAGGAAGGTGAAGATAACACTTACAATGTCTAAGTCACTGCGGTTTTTAAGGTGGTTTCTAAGACTTTACACCTCTTGCTCAGTGCCTTAGTCGGCATTATACCAGTACTTTTCAATGACATTAAGAACAGCACGTTGGGGTTTAATGGTAAAAACAGTATTTCTGTTAATTTGGCATCATCCCCCTCTTCCCTATGAACTAGATTTGATTCTGGACAACTGTAATGATTTATCCATTAAGTTGCTGAAATCATAGTCTCTGTGAGCATTGCAGGTTTTTTGCATTCCTATTTAATTTATGCTGGTGATTTCTGCTGAGCACTCGGTTGGGCTGCTCAGAGCTACCTATTATTATCTCCTTGATAAACGCTTGTGGAAAAGCCAATATCTGAAGAGGATAGTTGCAAGGCAATGTTGGTTAGAACAGATTTGCTGCCCTGGCAGCAACAGTATCAAGTAAATGTGATATTAGACAGATGATTCGACTGCTTTTGCTTTTACACTGTAGCATTCCCATTGTAGCATCCCAAAAGTTGAGGGATTGGGAGAGGGAGTGCTTTAATTACAATGATTGCTAAAAGCCACTAAAGTGAGAAGGATAACTCTGCTGCAATGGGATTTTTAGAAGGGGCTAGCATTTTTAGATATGTTTTATTCCAGTTAACAGTACAGGTAGATTTCATTTGGGTTATAAGGAACTCTGATTCCTATCCCACTTTCTGAAAGATAAAAATGTTGGTGGTTTTCAGGGGCACACTGGTAAGTTTAAGTGCAGCTTAGGGCTGGGCTTACACTTACGTGTGATGCCACTTGATGGGACAAACATGGTCACAGGCACAAATGATGTCTGTGTTTAATTGGGCAGAGTACACAGCACAGAATTTATGCCAGCTGTTGGAAGACTGAAGGTAACTTCATAGTGGTAGGTTTTATAGCAGCACAGGTTACCTGCCATAATTTTTTTTTAAATATCTGGTCAGGGTAGGAAAGTTTCTAGTGGACTGGTACTCAGCATCATCCTGCTGCAGCACGTGTGATTTCACCCAAGAAGCCATGAAACAGGCTATGCGTAGACTGTGACTCTGAGCTGTGATTTTAAGGAGATGGGAACTTGCTGAAGGGCAGAGAGCAATCCAGGAATGGTATACAGATTTTGTTGTTGTTTGTTTGGGAAAAAGAAAGCTTGAAAACAAACACATACAACCAGCAAACAAAACAAAGGAAGCCTTTGCTTTCCAGAACATGTTGCTCTTAAGAACATCAGCAATGAGGTACTCTTGAACTGGCATTCCATCTCCTACCTTATGGGGGGAAAACAGCCCCTGTTGTTCCTTAGTGGTATCTGGTTTACGAATCCTTTGTTTTTATACTCTCACTTACAGGTTGATTGGACTGATTATTGTGTTTGGGAAAGTTCCTTTGAGCAGTCTAAGTGTACATTAATGATGGGCCTGAAGATAAAGGAACCTCCTCCCTGAGTAGAGGCTGTTGCTCTGATCCCAAAAGCAGGGTATTCTCCAGCTCCTGTCCGGAAGGTGACGGCAGCATAGCACAGTCCCCCCAGTGACATTCATCCCTCCCTTTGGGTAGGTATGTGCTATTTGGCATGATTGGCCTATCTTAATTCCTTAAAATTTAAAAAAACCCATGCATTTCTATTCTACTTCATCCACACACAAATAACGTATTTATTAAGATCACCCTAGATGAAAGGAATTCAGTGGGAACTCCTGTGGCTGTTCTGACAAGGAAATTTTATCTTCATTTCTCTTTATTCCCTTTTGCCTCCTCCAGTATATAGTTGTTGTTCCATGGTTCCTAGCACTGGTGATTAAAGCTGACGGCTGATTTAATTTTTAATTTTATTTTTAATATCTTTTGACATTTGTAGGCTGAAAGTCATGGACATGGGAAAAACAGAACTTAAATGAATTTTGGGCCACTTTGAGCATGTTTTTGAGAAAATCTGATTTAACTTCAAGTTTTAGGTACAGGATAGTTCAGGATTATATAAGTCTGGATAATTAAAAAGCTGCTTTTCTGTAATGAACCCAGGAAGAGAAGGCACTGGGTTACGAGTCCTATTTTGGGAACCACTGAACATCTGAACCTGTTCTCATTCATGTCAGCAGAAGTTCAGAAACATTTCCCCAACCATTTTTTTAAAGGTTCTCCCCTGAGTCTCACTTTCATTTCACTTATTGTATTTCATATAATACTGGTGTGTATCATCTTCTCTGGCTTTATTACTGCCTTGAATCCATTTACTGGAATTCCTGTGCTTTCTTTATAAGCATCTACTCTTAACCACTAATAAATCTGGAACATATTGGGATTTGGTGGGATGTTGGACTTTGCAGGATGAAACTTCATTGTTTCCTATTATGGGCTGTGGTTGGTAATTGCCTTCCCCTCCCTCCCACAATCCATCATCTGAAATCCTCTCTTACTGCATCAGCTTTTTCTACCCAAACTATCTCTGCCTATTGCTGCC
This sequence comes from Melanocharis versteri, assembly GCA_013397845.1. Lineage (NCBI taxonomy): Eukaryota > Metazoa > Chordata > Aves > Passeriformes > Melanocharitidae > Melanocharis > Melanocharis versteri. Next base: position 946,207 of record VZTG01003068.1, read on the forward strand.
TTTGTCTCCACTTCCTGCTGTGGGAAGAAGATTCCCTGCGAATCCCATCTGAACTGCTTCATCTGCAATGGCTGCAAGAAGTTTTAAGTAACTTGAAATGGCACAGAAGAACAGCCAGAGGCCCAGCCTGAAAGATAAGATTTTAAATTTGAGTACATGCCTGACATTACGTCTTCTACCAAATTCTTGTTTTCACGCTTTTTTTTGTTGTTAGTTTTCATTTTGTTTCATTTTAAGTAGTTAGCATGAGTAGTGTCTTTTCACATTTCTGGAACTGCCCCTTATATTTTGAGGCTCTTAATCAATAATTAGTAATGAATGTGTCCCATAAATCACAAAATCACGGAATTGTTAGGGTTGGAAGGGACCTCTGGAGATCATTTTGTCCAACCCCCCTACCAAGGCAGGGTCAGCAAGAGCAGGTGACACAGGAATGTGTCCAGGTGGGTTTTGAATGTCTCCGGAGAGGGAGATTCCACAACCTCCTTGGGCAGCCTGCTCAGTTCTCTGCCATCCTCAATGTAAAGAGGTTCTTCCTCATGTTGAGCTGGAATTTCTTGTGTTTTAAATCTCCAGTTGTCGCAGACACCACCACTAAGCAGTGGGTTTCTTTGGCCATAATCTGACCGACTGTCTCTTCCTGAGTTGCATGTTCACAGACATGGGGGAACTAAAAATGACAAAAAACTTCTGCTTTGCTCTCGATTGCTCCTGCTCACATTTTACGGCATGGCAGTGATGGGGTGGTCTGCAGGGTGAGGCAGGGAGCAGGGCACATGAGAGATGCTGTGGGGATGTGAGGAGCTGGACTCAGCTCCTGGCTGCTGAGTGTGATCGTCTTGGGCTGTTTTAGTGGCTTTTTTTTTTTAATGGAAACTTCCTCTGCATTTTTACCCCCTGAATCTGAAGGAACCCAAATTGGTTTTCCATATGTGCATTCAGATGAAAATGCTTTTCTTCCACTTTTTCTTTCTGTCAAAAGAACTAGTCGATTTTTTTTGAGTAATATTCAAGACCTTTTTTTTTTCGCCTCAGGCTTATTCTTTACATTGTACTGATGGCTCGTTTTTCAGTTGCAGATCAGAGTTACCAAAAAAGGAGTCTGACAGACAAGCAAAGTAACTTCTTAAAATTTAATTTGTTACTCTCTTCATGCATCAAGATTAGTAATTGTATGTTACTGGCATACCATGATCTAAAAATGGTATTAAAATAAAGATGGTTTAGGCTGGCATTTTTGGTGTCCTGAATGAATTCTTTTATGGGCTGTGTTTGAAATAGCTTGGCATCCTTGCAGATCTCTATTACTTAGAAAGCAGGAAAGTCAATTTTGCAAGTAACTTCTTTCTTTTGGAATATCTAGTACTCAGAATTCACTTTTACTTTTTGTCAGACACAACATCTGGGGATTTCCATTTCTTCTGCTAAGTCTTATGCTCAAATTAGGGTGATGAGGGTTATTCTGAAAGATGTGCATCAGGCTTTTTCAAACTGTATGGCAGCACTACTTTCAAATCAGTTCGTAAGTTTTGAGTGCCTGTGGAAGTTCCAGGTTAAAGCACGTGTCTGTGTAGGACTTATATCAATGATAGCAATACATAATGAAAATATAAGCATGCAACTTACCATAAGGGAATTAATTAAGGGAAAAAATAAGCATATAATTATAATACTAGTTCTGTTACTGCTCTTGTTCTTCTAAGTTTGCCCTATTTTCCCCACTAATAAAAATGGCCTGTACCTTACCTCACACCTGATGTTCTTGATCTTTTTACTTATTTATGTGCTGAGTATTTGATGTGCTTCATTACCTGATGACTTGCTATTTTTATAGCAGTTAGAAGTAAATAGAAATTGAAATGGGAATGCCAGTTGTCAGAAGAAGCACAAATGACATGCCAAAAACCCACTGCAGGTTAGTACTGACTTCAGACCTCTGTTTTTATCTGGTTGTTAAGGATAAACCATGATAGTAATTATTTATTTAAACATGATTGTTTATATGCATAACACATATGTAACCCATATTTAGGTTGCCATTAGAATCTCTGTGAATGCTCCTTCCTCGCATTCTTTCCTGAAGAGTGTGTGTCCACAGAGGCTTTAAAAATTACTTTTAGGGGAAAAAAATTCTTGAGAAATACCACACTTTCTTGCTCCCAAGAAGCCTTGTGCTGTTTTTCTTTTGGTTATGTTTCCTTTTGTTTTCTTTTTCCTTCCTGAGGCTGATGCTACCTGAAAGTTGCCCTGGAGTATTTGATGGTGGTACTGGCATAAAAGCCTGTGTGATGGGCCAATACCATTGAGCAGATGACAGTTGCTGTAACCAGCTCTTCAACCCTTGCAGTCTCCTTGTGTGATGTTAGAACTACATGCACATAATTAGTACATAAATAAATGTACATGTATTGGGGATACGAGCTTAAAAATTTTTACTGGTAGAAGTACACAATTAAAATAATTTGGAGACCACAGCTCTAGCAGACGGAAAATCAGTTTTCTTTTTTTGCCCTTATTTGCCACCAGATTATGGCCCTGCTAAATTCAGCCCTCTGCAAATACAACGTCCTCCCAGCTTTCAGACACTGTGTAATGAGATGAATACCCCAGGTAATTTGGCTGAATACACCACCACCTCCCCAGCAGAAGACATAAATGAAGGGGTCTGGCTGAAAGGGAAGCCTGCTTGCAGCCTGCCTCGCCAGTGCAATTAATTGAAATGCATCCACGTGATCCCTTCCCTTTGATTTGAATGGGAGCTGGCTGGTTTCCCAGTGCAGAGCTGTTTTCTTCTAAAGTAAAATGCCTGTTTCTGATGCTCCATTAACTGAGGACGGCTAAGGGAAGGAAAGGGGAAGGGGCACAGCCAGCCAGTGGGGTGGCTGATGCCCAGGGGTAGCAAGTGTGGTGCCAAAATTGGCAGGGCTGGCAGGGTGCAGTAAGTGTGGAGGTGAGGTGATTCGAACAGTGCTCCCACTGATCCACCCCGTTGTGCCTCCAGGCCTGGATTCCTTCCGTCCTGCCACTCCTTTTCTCTTAGAGAAATGCTTCCCTGCCCTCTCCAAGAATGAAGATGCAGGAGCCTGCCAAGGTGCTTTGGAGGATGGCCTCTGGTGGGCTGCGGGAGCATGATCTTGCTCCCCATGGCAGACGAACAATCTTCAGGTGAACCCGCAACATCACCCCGTCTGGAGTTATGAACATGAGTTCATCCTAATGGCCACCACACGAGCACCCAAGTGGGCCGCTGGTGCCAGGGAAGCGATTTCCCCTCTTTGGACTGCCTAGTGTAAAAAACTCAGGAAAAGGAGTGGGAAAAGGACTGGGACAGACAGACAGATGAATATCCCCTGTCTAGCTATGTCCCCAGCCAGTGCTTTCAGATCCGGCTCTTAAATGCCAGAGACCCTCAGCCCAGCCAGCAAACAGGCTGCAAATCCAAAGCTGAGTTGGGGCTGTGTTGCTAATGAGGGCTTTGCTTGAGAGCCCTGAAATCCTTCTCTTTTGCTCAAGTTAAACTGCTCCATTTCTTTTCTCTTCATTTTTAACTAAGCAGCCTTTCTGCTAGAGTGTATCTCCAGACACCATGTGGTCTGAGGCGAGGATGCAAGTCCAGAGCAGGATTTGGTCCCCTGTGCCATGCCATCTCCTGCTCCCGAATCTTTGATAAGTGGTGTTGCCTCTGTCCCAGCTCCAGAGCTGCCAGCTGAGTTCCACACCACCTTATCTTACAGGAGTGCTTGAGGACAAATAGTGTAAGGAGCGTGAGATGCTTAAACACTATAGAGTCAGATCTGTACATAGCAGAGGGAAGTAGCCAGTGGAGGACTGATAGGTAAAGCAGTTAGTCATCTGGGGAATGACAAACTGCCTTGACACCCCCTTCTTCCTACCTAAAATAAGCAAAATCAGGCAAAGCTGCAAGAGAAATACAATTACAGCATGTCTAATATTCCACAGGTGGGATTGCAAGCAAAAAAAGTGTTGATGTTAAATTAATTAGTTATAATTTATTATTCAGTACTAAGCAGTAGGGTGATTGAGTGTGATTTATAATAAAAGTATTCTTGTTTCCCCTTAATGATTGGTTTTGGTACAGTGAGCAGAATGGAGTAGTACCTTAGTTTATCTTGCAGATAAGACTTTCCTGCTTTGTTGTAAAGTGTCCCTACTTTTCAGGGAAAAAAAAGAGTAAGAGGCTGGTGTCAGCTTGGAAGGTTATTGCATAGCTACTGTCACATAAAGCAGAATTAATAGCAAGAGCTTTAAAATACATATAATATGTGCACTGACTTCCTAAAAACTGGCATTCTTCATGGTTCCTGGTAGTAGTTGCACCAAAGTTTATGTTTGTAAGGTCAAAGACAAGATTTTTATGGTGAATAATTACAGATAAGTTGTTTTGGTTTTATCTTCTGAACGGTGTCTTTTTGCTCCTTACAACAGGGAGCACACAGTTGTGCCTCTGTGTTGCTGCACACAATGCTGCGCCTTCCTGCTGTGCTGCTGGAAAAGCACCCATACGGAAAGTCCCTGGATAAGCAACTTGTGAGGGAAGGGGAGAGTGCTGGGGAGGGAGGGGAGGGTGTGCAGGGCCTGGCAATCCCTCTGGGTGACAGAAGGGGAACTGGATGATATACAAGGGGAATTTCTGCAGATCCATGACCTCACTGCTCTTGACCTGAAGGAGTGGAGTAGTTCTTGAGGTTTGCTGCACTGATACACAAGACAGACATGTGGACTAGGAAGGGCTGTCTGTGATTGAAAGTACTTCAGGCTATTACGACCTTCAGAAAGAAATGTTGCATGCATTTCTAGTTGCTTATAAAATCCTTCTGCTTGGAGTAGATGAATTCTTATACAAGTCTTTACACTGTTCATTTTCTCTGTCTCCCAAAATAGGGTGTGAGAAGGGCAGGAAAAGAGAGCAGCATAGTGGGTGAGGTGGGAGGGCAAATGGTGAACACAGAAGTTGTCAGCACCACACATATGTGGTAATAATATCTGTTTCTTGAGCAATATGCAAACAGGCCAACCAGTATGTAATAAAAAAACTTGAAGGCAGTTTCATGTTGGAGCACAGATTTATTCAAACTGGGACCCAGCTAATAATGTGAAGGAAGTCCAATAATCAAAACACTTATTCATAGGTGGGGTTTTTGAATTGGAGAGCTTGCAGACTCTTTCTGAGTCTATAAAGTACTTTGGAGTCTTGTGAGAGATTGTACTGAGAACACTTAAAATTTTAAAAGGTGACTCACTGTATTTTCCCCTCCAAACAATTAAGTTGTTTCACTGAGCTCATCTTCACTGGTCTGGTATGTAATAACTTGTTTTTCCCTCTGCTGATGCCTAGATTTATTCCTCTAATTGTGTTCTTAAATGTAAAACTTCTTTATGAACTTTTTTTTAGTGCTACAATTGATCAGTAATCCAGAAGTTCATAGCTGCATGGAGGATTGCCACAGATAACATAATTCTGTGCAGCTTCTTAGTCTGAGCATTGAGCAAACCGCTCTTGAATGAAATCCAGTCTTTGCAGTGCATTTTCACTCAGGTTGGGGCAGGCATTTATGCCCCAGCTCTCTCTTCTGCCCTGTAGTCCAGCCCTGGCCAGGTGGGCAAGTCCAGACAGACATTACTTTGGCTGATCTTTCATCCAGAGGATCCTGAGTTGGCTCTGAGATTCAAGGACCAAGTTAATGTCTGCTGGTGCTGTGCACGCAGGGGCTTCCTTCACAAGCCAAGCCACTGCCTGCATTTTGTAAAGGCTGGGGAGTGGGGCAAGCCCTTGCCGTGCCAAGGTGAGACACTGCCAAGCACAAGTTACTTGGTATGATTGGGAGGAGAGGGGGAAAGGAGTCATTTATATTCCTGTCTCCTCATGGGTGAAACAGTGAGTAGCAGAAGGGAGGTGCGACAGAAGGGAAGCAGGGTGGCCGGCGGCAGCCAGCTGGCCCCGGGTTGGTGGCAGCACGCCTGGGAGGGGAGATCCCTGGGCCCCTGCCAGCGAGTTTGGGAGGAAAGCAGCTACCGATGGTGTTAGTCAGTGTGACTGCTGAGTGCTGTTCAAAGGGCTGGAGCTCTGTAACAAGGACGGATTGGGCGTTATCTCATTTCCTCTTCCACATAATGCCAGGGAAAATGGAGAACATTAATGAAACCCTGGAGGTGAATGGAGCCAGATCCAGGCTGAAATGTGTAAAGAATTTCTCACAAGAAATTTGTCTTTTTGGTCCTTTTGTACCATTCCACAGGCATAACCTTCCTGGTTGCACGTTGTTTATTTTCCCTCAGCTGCCACTATTCCTGTTTAATCCTTAAAGATAATCATATACATTAGTAACAGTGAGGAAGAATGCTTTTCATAATATTAATGTCAAACATAGTGTGATACAATTTCTCTCATATTTTGGCTTAATACTATGCACATTGTGCCAGCAGTAGTACTGGATGATTCAGAGCCTCCTGTTAGGGCTATTAGGGATGCTTTTTCAGAGCTCATGTAAGAGGCCCCAGAAGACATCCAGAAGATTGACCATAGTATTTGTATTTGAAAATGGTGGCAAAAACAGGCTGCTGGAGAATTAAAGCTCAGTTAGCCTAACTTTGAACCCTAGCAAGTCATGAGTGCAACTAACAGTCAATATATAAGCACTTACTGAATAATACAGCATTAGAAGATCCACATGGGTTTCTAAGAACAGATCATTTCAAAGCAGCCAATTTTCCAGGTCTGGCAGATGAGCGTGCCTTATTAACAGAAAGGAGGCAATAAATGAGGTGTATCTGCTGATGCTGTCTCGCACAAAATTTCATAAGCAAACAAGAGAAAGAGGCTTTAGAATTACAGTAACTGTGATTGACTTTGTTGGGGCACAAGCCTTGCAAATTCTCTTCTGTGTATCCACTTGTCCACTCTTGCCACTCTTGTTGTTGCAGACCATTCACATAAGTGCTGCTGCTACCTCCTCCTGTTCCTTCATCATCCCCTTGAAAGGCATATTAGTTTGGACTCAGTGCTTAGTTTCAAGAGAAGCATACTGCAGTTTGGAAATAAGAGTCTAGGTGAAATTGCCAGAAGGGAGATGTGCAGCTGTGCGAAAAGAAGCATTTGGACAGGAATTGATGTTTTGACACAGAGCCACCAACAGGACCCCCCTAAACAGAACCTGCCTGATCGCACCTTGCAGGAAGTCTCTCCTTTGCCACTTGCATTTAATAACTTGATCAGTGACCTGGATGCTGCAGCTGAAAGTTGGCTTACAAAATTTGTGGACGTCTTTGACTTGGAGGAACCTTTAGGGATACAGGAGATGAATTAAAAATTATCTTGGCAGTCTGAAAAGAGGCTCCACAATCAAGAAGTTGAAATTTCATAAAGAGAAATGAAAAGAGTTGTGCTCACGAAAGAGAATTCAAATGACCATGGGCTGGGCCATTTGGAGGATTATTAAAATGCCTTATCATGTTTTATGGTGTGCCTGCAGAGAAAAACAGATCTTATTTTGGAAACACTGTGCATTAAATATAAAGAAAGGTCGACCTAGATTATTTTGAAGAGACTCTGTATTCATTACCGAAAAAGCCTGAGAGTTGTTGTCCTGCCAGAGGAGGATAACAGAGAGGCCTTGTTAAAGCAACAAAGCACTTGAAGAAGATTGGAAATGCACTGGCTGGTGCATGCTTCTCTACTGAAATATAGGAATAGGGTTACATCCATGGATGGCAAATCTATTTTGATGGTATCTTAGTGCATCTGTAGTCTCTGAAAGTGAGATAGAAGGGATATGATAGCCCTACCCAGGAATTAAAATCACATTTTTCTCCAAAGCAGCATTTCCTCCTTCAGTGTGCTCTTGTGTCTGAAAGGAGACAGGTACAGTGAGGTAGGTAGTTGAAGTCAGAGATCGTGAAATGGGACTCATGCCCTGTCATACCTTTGATGACTGTGTCAGTTTGGCAAGAGAGGTGCCCATGGCTGTGCTGTCCATGCAACAGGGTGTGTGCATCTCCCTGCACATCAGGATGCAGCTGCAAGGAACCATCCAGTTGTGCTGGGCATTATGTAGCCATCCTGTTTATCTTCCCCTGTCACGGGCAGAGGAGGAGGCTGGGCAGAATGTCAGGGGTATTGTCTTCCAGGTCTGGCCAGGGGGATCCTGGAGTTAGGATCTGGTTAATGTGGCTGGGGACTCTACAGATGAAATTATAGCAGTGACCAGGACTATCAGACTCTGAAAGCAGATGAACATTAATGTGTTTGGAATTCACAAAGTAACTGGCAAGTAGAGTTTATTGGTTTTGGAACAAATTCCGTTGTTTAACTGCTAAACAAGAGAAATGCCACTTTCACTTCTTAACAGCAGTACTCTTGTGGAAAGGTCAAGCCTTTCTCCTGTTATTCATAAGTATTTTAGAGGAGAGGAAACTTTTGAGAGCTCCCAATATCAAATACTTCCTCTGATCAGCTGCTGCAACTCCAGTCCTGCAGCACCAGGTGTGCCATGTGCTTGTGCCTGGCACTTGGGTCCCTGCAGTCTGCTCCTGCTCCAGTCGGCTCTGCCACTGGGCCCAGGACAGGACACTCTGTGAAGAGAGCAGGTCTAGCGATGGAGCTGGTGTTTCCCATCACTTCCTAGCAAGGGGCCCTCGGCTGAGGAGCGTGGTTCATCCTAGGGCATTGCTCCAGGCCTGGCTCGGATGTAGCAGTAACCCTTTTGAAAAAGTTGTGTTTAAATATTGCAGTGAGTTCAAGAGAAGACAAATAGCTGTCTGTCTTCTTGTCAGTTGAGAGCAGACTATTTTAATTGGTACCATTTAATAGAATCATGGAATTTGGGGTGGAAGGGACATTTAGAGGCCATCTAGTCCAATGTCCCTGCAATGAGCAGGGACATCTTCAACTCCCTCAGGTTGCTCAGAGCCCCATCCAGTCTGATCTTGAATTTTTCCAGTGGCGATGCACCTACCAGCTCTATGGGCAACCTGTTCCAGCGTTTCACCACCCTCGTAGTGAAAAATTTCTTATTTGAACGGCTGCAATTGTGACTTTTTACCTGAACTTGAGTCATTCTGGCTTGGAGGTCCAGCTCTGATTTACGTTGATTTGCTGTTCGCATTTGGTGGCCTGGGCTGTGCTTTGAACGGCAGCTGTGATGACACTGACAGGAAGGACTGCAAGGGGAACCCCAGGAGCGTTTGGGGCTCTTTTGTCCCGTTTTCTGAGCAGGCTTCGCCTTTTTCAGCCTGGCGGGGAGGGCGCTGCGGGCGGGGGAGCCCTTGGCGGGCAGGGGAGCCCTTGGCGGGCGGGGGAGCCCTTGGC